>JBBPTG010000147.1:0-61825 GCA_038093975.1 Chalciporus piperatus
GGAGTGATCTGAGGATGTCTAGAACGGTCCGGAAACGGGCCGGAAGGGCGCAGGAAAATTGCGCGAGAGTGGATAGAGTCAAGGGACTCGGAGTCGTTGGGCAAGAGGACCGTTTGCTGCTAATGGGCGCTAGCCAGGGCTCATAACCTGTGAAAACTAAACGAACTCAGCCGATGCCTAAGAGAGGCGGAAACGACTATATTCACCTAAACGAACTAGGTACAACTCAAATAAGTAAAGGAACTAAGTAAAGAGAGTAAATACTCACCTCAGCCGATGTCTAAGAGAGGCGGAAACGACTGAGGTGCTCTGGAAGTGAGACGAGGAATTTAAGTAAATGGGTGGAGATGTGCTCGGAACGATCCGACGTGATTCCGGTCCGGAATGACCGATTCCGGGTGCAAAAGGATCAAGCCATGTCAAGGACTTGACATGGATAAGAATAGAAAGGGTGAATGGTGAACAGAGATGTCACGAAAGGGAATAGACAAGTGAATGACATATAGGAGAACATACGAATGTAAAAGGGATCCGTTCCAACGAATCCGGAGATGTTTCCGTGCGTTCCGGACATCGGAAACGTCGGATTAAACACGGAATGCATCCGGAAGTATCCGGAAACGGATAGGGGCTATCCGGAAGCGGAAAGGAGCGGATAAGCACGGATTGGACTATATTTTGACAGCGCTTGTCGCTGAGTTTTTGAACAGTTGATTTAATTTGTTCGTGGATGGTGTCAATAACATTGAGCTGCTCCCGACACTGGGTCACGATGTCGCGAATCAGCGGGATGTCGGTGTTCGAGGCGGTATAGTTTGCGGTATAGTACTTGGCGTACGTGGTGTCGATGGATGGAAACTGCGTTTCACCGTTAGCCTTATTGTCAGACCGTGAGTTAGGTGGAATCCTACAATATGGAAACTGTGGTGCGCCGCATCAGAGTTTTCATTATGCGAGGAGGTAGATACCAGATACTCACGATCGAAAGTGGATCAAATGCCTGGAGCTGTGGGGAAGGTGTATAATAGCACAGACTAGTTTTGACTATAAGACTCACTGTTCGAAGTAAGTCTTCAACCGACATTTCTTGTTAGACGTGGACTAGATTGACTGGATGGTATTTTCGAGGTCTACTGTGGTCTGCAACGCTGTACTGTATATACATTGTGTACAGTACACTCATACGGTGTACAGCCACGCGCGGATGGTATCAAAGCATACTGCGCTCAGAGAAGAGATGTCACAAGATACTACAATTTTAACGAAGTACTGTAAGCTATGTGTAGGGGCGCTCAAGGTATACTAATATTGGGGACTCGTAGGTGCTATATACGATATAGATATCACAAGTCAAACGTCGACCCTTCTCAAGGAATCCAAATGTCTCAAGGACCACCCCCTGATGCCGCTGCGTTGCGTTGCCTCGTCTCTTTGTCCATGCGCAATTTCTCCACATAGATGAAGGTAAGAACGATGAGATCCAACATATGCTCTGCTGGAGGCGCGATCTCCAGGTATGCCTTCCTCCTCTTTCCTATAATCCCGAGGGTAGCTCGGTGGTATCGCGCAATTTCGGATTGCGAACCATCGTTCAGGGAAAGCTGAAGAACTGATCAGCGGATTGTAATATCAACCTGGTCGTGACTCACCACCACGACTCTGCTGTGCATGTCCCATCGAAAATTACGACCATCGGGCCCCGTGAACGTTCGCTTTCTAAATGCCTGCGTCAGTCCTTCCTTCTTCAAGGATCCGTGCTGACAGATGTTTACCTTCCGAAGAACCCGTGCTTTGGCAGGAAGACGTTCGACTCTAACGCCATCCCTCCAATCTTGAATACCGTTGATCCCCAGCAGTGCCACTCGATCTGGCCCATGACTTCGATAGGGTCGTCCATCTCGAACTTTCCCGGGGAAGCTTTCTGACGACTAATGGTAGTCGTACGTGTTCCGAGACGGAAAGGGGTGTGGCTTTTGAACACAGGTAATTCTTGTTCGCTAGTGAAGACGGTATCGCGAACGTGTTCCGAGCTGAGAGTGAGTATCATGGTAAGTTATCTGGAGCGTAGTGTTTAGCGGGAATGTGGAAGTCTATTGTTGTGAGTTAAGGGGGACGCAAGCGTCCTTTTAATCTGTTTGAATGAGTCATCTTGAAGCTTCATACTAACCTTTCCCAGCCCGCAGAGGAGGCAGTGCAGGTAAGCAATGCTTGCTCAACAGATTCTTGACTAGAGGTTCCCACAGGGGCAGTACTGAGGTGTCCTTGGTTGCTGAGCAGACAGTACGCCACGTAAACTCTGACCCACCTGAGGGATTGCTGTAGACTGCGCAAACCGAACGCTGTCGAATGAAAATGGGAGGTATTCAGCCACATCAGTGCCATCCTGGACAGCTATCCTAGTCGAGATATTCTGATGCAGCACGTGGCAATGAAAGTTTCTAATGGAAAGGTGTTTGCTTGCCTACCCCGTTTCCTGATCCGTGACGAACGGTTCAATCGTGATTTCGCACCTGTGTGGAGGAAGAACGACTGTCTTCGTTCGACTCTTGGGTCCGTCCAGGGGAGACTAGGTCTGTGCAGTCCAGTTGATTCCAGCGACAGCGCAGCTAGGAGGCCTTGAGCTGACTCAGGCTGTTTCGAAAAGTGTATCTTCATTTGGGGTTGCGAACCACTTCAAAGATACAGTAGTAGAATCAGAGGAGTTGGGAGGCAAGCGCCGAAGTTGAAAAACGCGTGAGGCCTCGTGTGTGAACTGATCCCATGCATCTTCGCAGGACGAGCTCTGCGGATCCTGGTCGTAGGTGAGATTGGCAACTACCTCGTCGAAGATGACCCGTGAGTGGTGGGTTTTGTGGTTCGGTAGGGTACTGACCGCACAGCAAGGACAAAGGTCGTCAACATATATACGCGGGGGTCGTGATGGTACCTCGAGGGATTTAAGTTTAAGTGACGGTCGTCAAATCGACAACAGGAATGCAGGTAAACGGAGGAATCAAGTGCATCGCCGTCCCAGATAACGGAAAATGGATCGTTGCTGGCACATGGAATGGGCCGGCGACGGTCTGGACTGAGGCGGCTCCCCACCAACGCTTGTACTACTAAAAGGTCGCAGAGATGAAGCATCAGAGCTGGGTGTTGGCAATCGACATCTCACCGAATTCCACAGACACCCGAACCTTCAAGAAGCTTCCGGGCGGCGACCAAAACGGCTGGGTCGAGACTACAAAGCTCGTAACAGGATCAGAGGACAACACTGCCATTGTCTGGGATATTTTAACCTTGTCATGCCAGCGGTAACCAAGTACCGTGTTTGGCTATGTTTAAGCTGTCAAAGTCCTTCGTCGGCCCTGGTGAAGGTAGTCTCGTTCCCAGACGTCTTAGGGCACGATTTCCTTCGGTCGGCCGACACCGACGTCGGAGGCGAAATTTTGTTTAAGTTCTGTCAGGAAATCGTGCCCTAAGACGTTTTCTGCGCGTGTTTTTTCCGAAAATTTTGACCCCGACTTCAAACACCGCACACCACCTAGAATCTGGACCGAGATTATGGTGAAGGTTGAACTGTCTTCATCCGACTCTTGGGTCGGTCTACATCTGCAAAGCAGACGAGTAACGTTATCGCTTGACGACTCTTGAAGCCTACGCGAGGGCTTGACGAGGACTCTGATTGGACCGGCATCGACATTCTAGCTATACTACGCTAGACCAGTTTTTTGCCGACTCTGAGAGTCGGCTAAGTGGCTTTTCGAGCCGGCTAAGTCCTGCAGATGTAGGGGAGACTATTCGTCGGCGTACGTTGAGTAATACTTACAGCACACTTACAGCATTTCTAGAATCTACGTAGATGTTGGGCCCTGGGATTGAACCCAGCCGTAGGCAAGTTGTTCTATCCCTTTGGCGCTCCGTCACGGTCGCGACACAGAATGTCGACGATGTAGCGGCAAAGTGAGTTTTAGTGGTTTTGATATCTCAGGGTCAAGGTAACATGACCTTGCCTTCATCGTTCAGACTCTTCCTCAACACATTGATGATACCCACCTATGTTGCAACCATATCAGCTATCATTTTGCTTGTGGGCGCTTGTACCAGCTATTTTTCGTCTCGCAAACAGCCTTCAGGTGCTCCTCACGTCTCGCCTCCTGACCCGTCCGCAGGTGTCGCTGCATCTGTCGTCCCCTTCACGGAGTTACACGGTGGACTAGCATCGTACCTCTTCAAAGTTGCCCGTTTGATCTCGTGCTCGGTGTTTCTGGTCTTGTCTCTTCTGACTTTCCAGACGACGAACAGTCAGGACAGCAGTGGATTTGATTTGTTCGTGTGGTCTTTGGCTGGACGTTGGAAATCCCTCAGCAATTCCGACTACATACAGCTGTCCATTTGCGCGACCGCGGTTTGTTATACATTCCTCTCTACTCTGCTTTATTGTGATTTTCGTTATCCAGGCGTTTACAGTTATTCTTGCAGTCCTTACTGTGATATCTCCGATGGGATCCGGTCAAGTGGTCTCTCGCCACCTTGCTACCGTGCTTCTTGCACTGTGTGCGGTATATGTCTATCGCGACTTCTGGCCTCTCATTACGTTCACCGAGCACCCTGTTGACTCTCGTGAAGGTCCCATGCTCTGGGGCAAGTTAGCCAGTCTCGTGGTTGGCGCAGTGGTCTGTCCGTTGTTCAGTCCCCGCTTGTATGTTCCATTCGATGTGAAGGTGCGACGTCCGATGTACCCCAAGTGCTCTAGTTTGAACTTTGACTGTCCCAGAAACCCTCCAGTACACCCCATCCCGAGCAGACTGCATCTTGGGCTTCCTTACTTTCCCACAGCTGGGTTGAGTCCACGGTTCGACTAGCTTATGGAATGGCGCACTTGCCACACGATCTGCTTCCCCCTCTCTCAGACCAGGATCATTCCGAGAACTTGAAACAAAAGAACTTTCCGGTGAAATCATATACTGTTTCCGAGATGGAAACACCTTACTCACCCGATTTTATAGCACCTCGATCTTTTTAGCGGGGCGCGGAGGCAGCACATCTTCTTCGGACTGATGAATATCTTCCGTCAGTTACTTCACAACCGACCAAGGGACAGTCGCTCATTCTTGCGAACATAGGTCGCGAGATGCTTATCCTGACCGTGGCGCTCATTATAGAGGTGATGCATTTCATTTGCTTGCGACGTCAAGCCAATGTGATCGTTTTCTAAGGTCTTCGCAAATCTGGCCCCGACGATAAGCATCAAATATCTTCTTCAGTAAGCATACCAGTTCTACTATTTACTGCTGAATTCTCAATATTACTGTCAAGATATCTTGAGAATAGTGGCGAGGACACGGTTGTGCAACCTTGGGCATGGATATTGTTTATTTTCATTGGTACCGTCACCAGTTCTTTGTCTTTTCAATGGTACATCTTCAATTCGGTCAGGTTTCACCATCCGGCACCATTCAGGTCACTGATGCATTGATCAGACTCGCTGTATGGTTCAGGTCGAGGCGATTTTGAGTCAGCTCATCTTTGAGCATGCCCTCCGCATCCGAATGAAAGCAGAGACCGACGACGAGCGCCAAGGATCGGATGTCCCTGGACAAACTTCCAAGGGCTCTTCAGCGAAAGCCAAGTCTCAAGGAAAGAACCTCGTCGGAAAACTCAATAACCTCATCACCTCGGATCTTGCCACCGCAAACGGAGGTCGCGACTTTTTGATGATCGGCAAGTTCCTTCTCCTCATTGACCGTGATAGATCATAACCATGTGGTGTGTTCAGTGCTGTTTGCGCCCCTTCAACTCATTCTGGCGACATGGTTCTTGTATACAATTCTTGACTGGAGGTATGCACGAAACCATCAAATAGTGATTACAAGCTTACCGTCGTCTTTTGGATGCAGCGCGTTTGTGGCATTGGCTGTTATGCTTGCAACAATACCACTTCCTGGAATGATTGCCAAGCGGATGGAAGCCGTGAGACGAGAGCATATGAAGAAGGTACCAGCATTATCCTTGACATCGTGTTATAGTTTTAACAGTGACCATTAGGGTGATGCACGAGTCCAAAGCATCACAGAAAGTAAGATTCCCAGCGCATTCTTTGGTGAAACTCATGATATCCAATACGGCCTCAATAGCTATCGGTGTCATTCGCATGATCAAGCTTTTCGGATGGGAATCCAAAATGGAACAGCGCATCTTCGCAGAACGTGAAGAGGAATTGACTTGGATGTGGAAATTCAAGATGATGGAATTGGTCAATGCCAATATGAAGTGAGCATTTCTTTGTACAGATGTGAGGCGTTCGTTGATATCAAATGCAAGCTATTTTATCCCCCTGATCACCATGCTCGTTACATATGCAACCTATGTGAGTCATATTGTCGTCCGCGTCAGTTAGGGGATTGACAAGATTAGACCGTCATCATGGGGAGAGTATTAACTGGTAAGCCTCACATGACATTCCTTGTGTAACACATGATGACATCCCGTACCCGTAGCCTCAACTATCTTTGCTTCTATAGCCGGTGTGCACAGTTCCAAAGGTGTCAGCGAAATCCCGCTAACCATCTTGCCAAGTTTTCCAATTGCTGCAGAATGATCTTCGCGGTGTATTCTTCCTTCTGCCAATGGTTGCGTCAGGTATGTTCGTCAAGTAACCTCCTAGACTGTGTTATTCCAGCTTTGATTCCTATCCAGCACGAGTTTCTCTCGACCGAATCAACGAGTTCCTGCATGACACTGAACTACTTGATCGTTACGAAACTGGCGCAGAACATACCCCGATCACAACTCCCGAGGAGTCGGATCGCATCGGATTCAAGGATGCTGCATTTGTGTGGTCGAGAGAAACGGAGGGTACGCTAACGCCGTCAAGACGTCACTTTTCGCTCAAGATCGAGGGAGAGATGTATTTCCAACGCGCATCTATGAACTTGGTCATTGGCCCGACGGGGTCTGGGAAGACGTCTCTGTTGATGGCTCTACTGGGTGAGACAACTTGTGTCGTTTTGCTACATTTCCTTGTTAACGTTGGCAAAGGCGAAATGCACTGGATGCCATCTGGCCCGGGTTCGTGGTTCAATCTGCCTCGGCAGGGTGGCGTAGCGTATGCTGCCCAGGAATCATGGGTTCAGAACGACACTATAAAGGTCTGCCCTCTCAGTTGTGCATCAGCGCTTCGGAATTCGGGAACTCATAGTCACCGTCAGAACAACATTCTCTTCGGCGCCCCATACGATGAAGTTCGTTACAAGAAAGGTGGGCCTCTTTGCCATGTTGTGCTCGAATCTGGCTCATGAGTCGTCATACTGCAAGTCTTGAGTCAGTGCGCACTCGAGAGGGACCTGGACTCGTTCCAAGCTGGTGACGACACCGAGGTAGGGGAAAAGGGACTTACTTTGAGGTGAGCGTCCTTTCTATAATCACGCGTTCTTCCTACAATCACGCGTCCTGACAATAATTTCGTCCAGCGGTGGCCAAAAAGTAAGGCAATTATGCACTGTCTAAGTGATCAGGTCGTCATCTCATTTGCAATTAGGCGCGAATCACGCTCGCTCGAGCGATTTACAGCTCGGCTGAGATCATTTTGTTAGACGATGTGAGTCCCTTGTCTCTCCTCTTCCATACCTACCTGATACGTTTCTGCCAGGTATTGGCTGCTCTTGATATACACACGGCATCATGGATTGTCGACAAGTGTTTCGCAGGCGATCTTGTTCAGGGACGAACTGTCATCCTAGTGGTGAGTCCATGTATAGTGCATATATGCTCGTCTACCCATCTCTTTCACGCATATAGACGCACAACATCGCCGTCGTTCGCCCCATCGCCAACTTTGTCGTCGCTTTTGGCACAAACGGACGTATCGTCCGACAAGGCTCGTTTTCCGATGTCGTTGAACACGACGAAACTCTTGCGGCTACTATCGCCAAAGAGCAAGAAAATCTCGAAAAGGAAGAGGTTGCTGAGGTTCAGGAAGTCAACAAGGCAGAAAAAGCGAATGGAAAGCTTGTTGTTGCCGAAGAAGTATCAGTCGGTCATGTCTCGTGGGCTGCATGTAAGTGGGATCACGATCGCCAATAACTGGGGGAGGATAACTATTCACCTTGGTCTACAGTCAAGCTATACCTTGCTTCACTTGGTGGTACACATGTTATTTCTTTCTGGGCACTCATGCTTGGGTTGTTCATCATGACCAACCTATCGACCACGTTCCAGACATGGTTCCTCGGCCTCTGGGCAACCCAATATGAAGATCATCCGGCCTCGGAAGTTAGTGTCAGTTTGTGAGTATGGTCTACCTAGCGTTATGACGTCTGTATCTCATCACAATCTTTAGCTATCTCTCGGGTTATGCTTGCCTTTTGTTGTTTAGTGTCGTGATGTGGTCGGCCGGCTACTTCATGTTCTATGTGGGCACTCTCCGAGCATCAAGGACTATCCACAATGAACTTATAGTCGCCGTAATGGGAACAACCTTCAGGTATCGTTGGTTCTTATTTCCAAGTTGCGGTTCAGTGATTGAGGGTCGAAAGATGGCTAGACACTACGCCCGCATCAAGAATCATTACGCGATGCACGCAAGACATCAGAGCTAGTAAGTTTTCATCATCGAGCGATCTTTCGGCGAAGCTCAACACACGTGCGCATGGACTAGTCGACATGCCGCTCGCCTCCTCGCTCGGTACAGTCCTGGAAATGACCATGGGGATGCTCTTCAATCTCGGTGCTGTGGTAATTATCACGCCGGCTTTCCTTTTTCCAGGACTGCTTGTCGGTATCATTGGTGCGTGGATCGGACGCATTTATATGAAAGCGCAACTCTCGGTGAAGCGGGAGATGAGCAACGCAAAGGCACCTGTGCTAGGTCATCTAGGAGCTGCGATGGCTGGCCTGAGTACGTGATTTCCGTAGACTTGATTGGAGAGGGCTCATCGTTTTCGTGAAGCATCGATCCGGGCGTACGGAGCTGAGGAGGCGGTGATCCGAGAATCACTAGCGCGAATTGACAAATATACCAGAGCGGCACGCATGTTCTGGAACCTGAACCGGTGAGATTTCATTTTCATGTCTGGATCCACTCGCTGACGCCTGAGTTGGTGGCTAGATGGCTGAGTGTACGTGTCGATGTACTTGGCGCCGCATTCGCCGCTGGACTTGCAATGTACCTTGTGTATGGCCCTCAGAATTACCGAGCTGCCAAAGTTGGATTCTCGCTGAACATGGCAGGTCAGTGTTATCATCTACATTGTTACAAACTCCCGAAACATTCTCTTCAGTCATGTTTAGCACCCAAATTCTGTGGTGGGTTCGATATTTGAACGAGGTCGAAGTCCACGGTACGCCTGAGTCTCTACCCCTTTTCGCTTCCTTTCTCAACCTCTCTCGCTTATAGGTAACAGGTAAGAAACACATCGAATTGTCAAGCCGAGCAGGTCACTGACGGATCAGATAGTCTCGAACGAGTGGACGGCTACATCAAGATTGAGCAAGAACCAAAACCCACCAAGTCAGGTGCTCCCCCAGCTTACTGGCCTGCCAGTGGGGATCTCCGTGTCGCGAACCTATCTGCTCGGTATTCAGCAGTTCGTTTTTTTCGTTTTCATCGTGCGTTTGCTTGAATTTGACGTGTATCCCAGGATGGGCCGGAGGTACTCCACAATTTGTCCTTCCATATCAAGTCTGGCGAACATGTTGGTATCGTTGGTCGCACTGGAAGCGGCAAGGTAAACCGTTTTTTCCCCCTGAATTCCATGTAATCAGTACTGAGTCATTTTTCAGAGTTCCTTGACCCTTTCGCTCTTGAGATGCATCCTCACGGAGGGTCAAGTATACCTCGATGGAATTCCCACCTCCAAAATTAACCTCGATGCCCTTCGTTCGAATGTTACCATCATCCCCCAAATCGTAAGCGAATCAAATATTCAACGACACCGTGCCTTACCACTCTATCCAGCCCGAGCTACTGAGTGGTACCCTTCGATACAATCTCGACCCCTTCGAGGAGTTCGACGATGCCACTCTCAACGACGCTCTGCGTTCTGCGGGCCTGTATGCTGTACAAGAAGAATTGGACGAAAGCCGTCTCACGCTCGACAGTTTGATTTCGAGTGGGGGCGGCAATCTCTCTGTTGGCCAAAGGCAAATCTTGGCTCTTTCCCGGGCAATGGTGCGCAATAATAAATTTCTCATCCTAGACGAAGGTAAGTTGCTCTGGCTCCCAACTGCTCGTTGCAGGACGCTCATCTTTGCTCGTCTCAGCTACATCAGCGATCGGTAAATACCTGTTTTTCATACTTGAAGCTTCTCCATTTACCGTGATCGTCATTTAGATTACAAAACGGATGCTGCTATCCAATCGTCGCTCCGTAAAGAGCTCAGCGTCGCGACTCAACTCATCATCGCCCATCGTCTGCAGACCATTATGGACGCGGATAAAATTGTGAGTATTCGCTAGACCATTACTATTCTCTCACTAAAGACCACGTTCAACACGTAGATGGTACTCGACGCAGGAAAGATTGTGAGTTCCTTTTTTACTTGATGTGGATGTTTCGAACTGATCTTCACCACTCCAGGCCGAGTACGGAGCACCACGTGAATTGCTGCAAAACGAAAATGGGATGCTGCGGGCGTTGGTCGACGAAAGTGGCGACAAGGAGATGTTGTACTCCATGGCCTCTTCTTCTAGGTCCGCTGACCAGTAGCGTGTTTCCTTTGATGATTTTGCTGCTATCCAAGTTGTCTTCGTGATTAGATTGCTGATACGTTATTTGTGGGAATTCGCCAGCTCAGGAATAGCCTCAGTGGACTGCGCAAACCAAACGTTGTCGAATGAAAGTGGGACGGTACATTAGTACCGGCCATCCTGGTCCTGGACAGCCATCCTAGTTGAGAAATTCTGATGCACGATGTGGCAATGAAAGTTTCTAATGGAAACGTGTTTGCTCCCCTGCCCCTGTGTGGAGGCATTAATGACCCCTGTCTTCGTTCGACTCTTGGGTCCGACTAATAGGGGAGACTACACCAGCGACAACGCAGCGGCCTTGAGCTGACTTTCGCTGTTTCGAACAATGTATCTTCGAATTACAGTTGCGAACTACTTCCGAGTCAAAGATAGAGTGGACTCATCGGAGGAGTTGGGAGGCAAGCGCCCAACGTGAAAAACACGTGAGGACTCTCCGTCGAGTAACTTGGCAGCCTGAGCTGGCGCTTTGTCCGCTCTACGAATCCTTGAGAGTGATCTCGAGAATGGGCGGCACTGACTGACCACGATGTCAACATTGTCTTGCTCGCAGACTTCATAAACTTAGTTCTCCTAGTTCTCCGGGAGGATTTTTGCGTAAGATCGGATACTTGAGCCCTGCTGAGACGCGTCACAAAAATGTCTGTTCCAACTCATCAGCAAAATTCGCCTTTCCAAACGACATATTGTACCCGTGCGGATAAAGAATCAGGGTATCTGAGTCTAAGTGGATGTATCTACCAGGGGTGTGGTGCATCGTGCAAGTCTAGTTGACTCAGGGTAGGTATCAACGACGTGAACTCTTCCCGCCCCAACTCGGATACGTTCTCTGCATGGATCTCGAGTGTCTCGAGTGGACAGTTTGATTGAGAAAAGAACTCCTTGAACGATGTGTGTGGCCAGTCTGCGAATCCGATCGTGAGGATGAGATGGCGCAAACTGGGCAATGTCAACGCCTTCAGAAGTATATCGATGGACCCCCCGTGATTGACGCGAAGGGCCAGAGAGCTAAGTATGTGATGGGCGGGGGGAGTATAGTGGTCCCCACCAATCATGACACTCATTGATACAGCTAAGTCTTCAAGCTGAGGACAAAACTGGAGTGGCATTAGGCAACATAGTGTGCAAGAGCGAACGTCCAGCCTGAGGCAGGTCAGCCCCGTCCACCCAGGATTGAAGAGCGTGAAAAGAGCGTGAGCCTGGGTGGAACTCCAGGGATAAAAATCTTCAAAGGTCATGTCGACTATACGACGCCCATCCGGCAAGGACCCCTCTGGCGTGGAAATACCATCGAAAACAGCACTGATATCTTGGCTGTCGACTAGCAGGCGACGCAAATTTGGGAATATCAGGGTGTGCAGAGGTGAAACTGTGGAGCGAGTCCCGCGCTCTATGGCCAACACGCGTAGTTTCGAATGTGTCAGTGTGATAGGGTTGTCAGGACCGTGAATGAAGACAGGGGAGAAGACGAAGATCTCCAGATTGGGACACGTTTGCAGGAGGGTCAAGAAGATGGTATTGTTGACAGGTTGTGGGTCCTTACTGAACGACACCACGAGGCGTGTGAGGTTCGGCCATCCTGAATTGAAGAAAGCCGAAGTCTGCGTGGGGAAGGCAGGGGATGCCATGACGAGAGTGTGAAGGCGGGGGCGCGATTGGGTGACTGATATGCTTGGACTTGGGGCTTGAATATCGAGACGCTCCAGATTAGGAACATCCGCAAGCAAAAGATCCAAACCATCAGCAGACTCAGAGGTAATACTGAGGGCTGTGCACCGACTGGTGTACAGCCGCGAGAAGTCTCTGAGAAACTGTGGATTCGAGACTGTCAAGCTGATATGAAGTGAAAGCGGGCAGTGACCCGAATTCCAGAGCCAGTGTTTGTAGAGGGAATGCAGTCCCTCCCGGTCCCGACTAATGTCTGCGATAGACAACGAGCACCACAATCTCGGGGTGCCAAGCGCGACCTCTCGCCATCCCCGACAGATCTGTGTCAACAACAACGGCGCGTCTTCTATATCCAAGGTGAGGTACGTGATATCGGGCAAACATTGCATGAAGATATGGCTGAGCACATCTGCAGGGAGGCGGCGGATACACGACATGAAGCCCTTATGCATCTTCATGGAGGACACGATCTGCTTGCGTTTGTGGCTGAGTTTGCGAACAGTTGATTTAATTTGCTTGAGGATGGTGCCAATGACCTTGAGATCCTCCTGACACTTGGTCACGATGTCGCGCATCGGGGGGATCTCCATGTCCGAGGCGGCATAGTTTGAGGTAGAGTACTTGGAATACGGGGTGTCGATGGATGGAAACAGTGACTGTGGTGTGCCTCATCAGAGTTTTCATGATGTGGGGAGACAGATACCAGATACTCACGCTCGACAGACAACTCGAATCAAACGCCTGGAGCTATTGGCAGATTGTATAACAGAACCGTAACAAGTTGTTTGACTAGAATACTCACTGCTCGAAGCAGGTCTTCAACCGACATTTCTTGTTAAATGCCTAGTAAAATGACTGGATGGGTTTTGGATTTTCGAGGTCTATGGTAGTCTGCAAGAGGCCGAACGTGAAACGTTTGAACAGGAGTTTGTCGGTGAGGTTACCATGAGGTGTACACGACTCGGACTTCGGTGTACAGCCACGCGCCGATTGCGCTCCGAGAGAGACTCGGATCCTGAGACTCGGATGTCACAGGATACTACAATTTTAACGGATTACTGTAAGCCATGTACATGGACGCCTGAAGATATACTATTAAGGACTAGTAGGTGCTATATACGATACCGAGATATCATGGGTCGGACGTCGACCCTTCTCAAGGAATCCAAATGTCTCAAGGACCACCCCCTGATGCCGCTGCGTTGCGTTGCCTCGTCTCTTTGTCCATGCGCAATTTCTCCACATAGATGAAGGTAAGAACGATGAGATCTAACATATGCTCTGCTTGAGGCGCGATCTCCAGGTATGCCTTCCTCCTCTTTCCTATAATCCCGAGGGTAGCTCGGTGGTATCGCGCAATTTCGGATTGCGAACCATCGTTTAGGGAAAGCTGAAGAACTGATCAGCGGATTGTAATATCAACCTGGTCGTGACTCACCACCACGACTCTGCTGTGCATGTCCCATCGAAAATTACGACCATCGGGCCCTGTGAACGTTCGCTTTCTAGATGCCTGCGTCAGTCCTTCCTTGAAGGATCCGTGTTGATAGACGTTAACCTTCCAAAGAACCCGTGCCTCGGCATGAAGACGTTGGACTCTAACGCCATCCCTCCGATCTTGAATACCGATGACCCCCAAAGGTTCCAATCAATCTGGCCCATGATTTCGATGGGGTCGTCCATCTCGAAGTTGCCCGGGCTCGGAGCTTTCTGACGACTAATGGTAGTCGTACGTGTTCCGAGACGGAAAGGGGTGTGGCTTTTGAACACGGGTAATTCATGTTCGTCAGTGAAGACGGTATCGCGGACGTGTTCCGAGCTGAGAGTGAGTATCATGGTAAGTTATATTGAGCGTGTAGCGGGAATGTGGAAGTCTATTGTTGTGAGTTAAGGGGGACGCAAGCGTCCTTTTAACTTGTTGGAATGAGCCACGTTGAAGCTTCGTGCTAACCTTTCCCAGCCCGCAGAGAAGGCAGTGCAGGTAAACAATGCGATTTTAACGATTCTTGACTCGACGTTTCGAGGAGACGGTACTGTGGTGTCCGTAGTTGCTGAGGGGACAGTACGCTTTCACGTAACCTCTCACCCACTCGAGGATTGCTGTAGACTGCGCAAACCAAACGCTGGCGAATGAAAGTGGGACGTATTCAGCCACATCAGTGCCATCCTGGACAGCCATCCTAGTCGAGATATTCTGATGCAGCACGTGGCAATGAAGGTTTCTAATGGAAAGGTGTTTGCTTGCCTACCCCATTTCCTGATCCGTGACGAACGGTTCAATCGTGATTCCGCAGGGCCGTGGGGGCGGAATGACTGTCTTGATGCGACTCTTGGGTCCACCTAGGGGACACTACACCAGCGACAGCGCAGTGGGAGGCCTTGAGCTGAATCAGGCTGTTTCGAACAGTGTAGTATCTTCGAATTACAGTTGCGAACAATTTCAAAGATAGAGTGGACTCAGAGGAGTTGGGAGGCAAGCGCCCAACGTAAAAAAACACGTGAGGCCTGTGTGAACTGATCCATGCATCTTCACAAGACGAGCTCTGCGTCGAGCTCTCCATATCCGCTCTGCGAATCCTGCTCGTAGTAGGCGAGATTGATGACTACCTCGTCCAAGATGACCCGTGAGTGGTGCTGTTTCGCGATTCGGTAAGGTACTGACCGCGCAGCAACTTGAAGAGGACAAACTCGCCATAGAGGGTCGTCAAAATATATACGCAGTCGCGCTCTTCCCACATGCGAAGCGTGTGTTGAGTGGGGGTCGTGATGGAGTACTTCGACAATGGGATCCAGGTTTAAGTCACGGCCATCAAATTGAGACAGGAATGCGGGTAAACGGAGGAATCAAGTGCATCGCCGTCTCAGATGACGGAAGATGGATCGTTGCTGGAACATGGAATGGGGAGGTGACAGTCTGGAGGGCGGCTCCCCACCGACACCTGTACGAAAAGGTCGCGGAGATGAAGCATCAGAGCTGGGTGTTGGCAATCGACATCTCACCGAATTCCACGAAGATCGTGACAGGATCAGAGGACAACACGGCCGTTGTCTGGGATATCAAGACCGGTCGACGGGTCTCTACCTTGAAGCACAGTAACTGGGTATGGGCCGTCAGATTTTCTCCCGACAGCACCCGTATCGCGACCTACGCAAAGGGTTCCCCAATCACAATCTTCGGGATAGACGGCACACCACTCCTTCGAATCCAGCAGTACATCAACACAGACTTCAAAAGACCAAAGACAGTCCTCGATTGGTCAAGTAACTGGCGCCTCTTCTCTGCTTGCAAGGGCGTAATCACTTGCTTTGACTCATCCACAGGATCCATTCTGGCGAAATGGCTAGCTCACCGGGATGATAGTGATACGTTCGTCGTTGCAAGTCGGAGGAGCAAACTCCTCGTATCGTGGCAAGTTCACACCATCGCATTTTGGGACACATCCACGTTCGTTCAGATCGGGCCAGTCCTCAAACCAGACCTACCAATACAGTCCATCTCCATCGATCCCCACGGGGTCCATCTCGCGATCAATGAGCGGGACAATACAATCACCATTCGAGATCTCAGAAAGATTCTCCCAGAGTGGTTCCTTAGCATGAGCCATCCGCCACAGGAAAATCCGGGGGGAACGTCCTCCACTGCACAGAGTATATTAGAACATGAATTCCGTGCTCGTGTCGAGCAGAGTACCGTTAAAGACGTTGAACTTTTCAGCGCTTTCGTAAGTCATATAATTTAGCATTACTATTATTTCTCGTCTGATCGCTTTGTTCTCGCCAGTCCACACCTCAATCTCCGCAAGACAATAGCACCAGATGCATGAAGCAATGGGCGAACGCAAAGCTGAGTCAGGGTTCGTGGAAGGACGCGTTGAGTTCCGCCACCGAGGTATTCATCACTAAATCGAGTTCACATATTCAGGCTGACTCCTTGTTACCAAGCTCGATGGGGTCCCTACTATCGTAGTATACGAATCCATATGCGATGCCCTCGAGGAAGCTGGGCGCCTGACTGAGGCGACGGGATGCTTCCACAGGATGGAGATCGAGCTTGAAGGGGACACAATACAAAGCGAACACACGACATGGTCCCTCGGTGAGTCATTTCTTCGACCTCCAGTCATGCTCGCTGAGCCTCCCGCAGATTTCAAGCGCCGGCTCGAGAAGCTCGCAGATGCCGTGACAGTTGCCCACGTGCAGGACGAAGCCGACTCTTTGCACCCAACTGTCCTGTCCTCCGATCAAGAAAGCTCGGTAAATCTTCACATAAAGCGGAGCAAGGAACGAGCCTCGGAGGGGAAGTGGGAGGATGCTATCAGCGATGCAAATATGGTATGATTATATTCCTCGCGTAATCTAACGTCCGCTGACGTAGCCCCATCAGGCGATCTCGCTCGTGCCATCCTGCCCATGGGGATACGATGCCAAGCGTGCAGCACTGCTCGGAGCAGGGCGCTATGATGATGCTGTGCTGGCATACAAGACTATGTTCTGGGTGCTCTCGAGATCACCCGATCCAGAGATTCATTGCAAGTTATACTTTCTCTTTTGCATCGAAACACCACTGATTCCACATACATAGCGCTCCGTAGCAACTATGTCAGTCCATCAAAGATAGAGGAGCGGACCCTTGATGCAGCTCAGCGGACAGTCCGTGGTTTGCCAGGGGCTCTCATTCACACCACCACTGGACGTATTTGGCAAAAAAACCAGCAGGCAACTGCGTTTCTATCGTCACCGGCCTACAAGAAGCTTGTCGCTTCAATGACGACCGAGATTGACAACCAGAAGATAGAGGAGGAGGTTGTGCAATACTACAAATATGCGATGCTATCCCACGTGTGGGAGGGCGACGAACCGCTCCTCCAAATGGTCGAGAACATTTCCGTCTACGAGTTGCCCGAGACGCTCACAAACGTCAAGTTGCAAGAATTCTGCAAACTGATGCGGGCCGCCGGGTTTACTTGGGCGTGGTCTGATACGTGCTGCATTAATAAAGAGAATCAGGTGGTGCTGCAGGAGTCAATCGTTGCAATGTTCAAGTGGTACCGTGGTTCCGCCCTCACCATCGTTTTCCTCCGTGGCATATCTCCATTCGGCTCTCTTTTGGACAGCAGGTGGATTCATCGTGGATGGACTTATCAGGAATACGTCGCATCCACAGATGTTAGGTTCTATGCGGAGAACTGGACTCCGTATCGCAACCTTCCCATAACAACCAACCACAAAGAGCACCCCGATATCATCTCGGAGATGATGAAGGTGACGGGTGCGCTTACATCCTTTGTGCGTGCACTGGAGCAAGGCCCAGAGCATATCCGGGAGAAGCTCTGCTTGGCGGCAACGCGTCAGACGACGCTAGCGGAAGATGCTGCGTACTCATTGCTCGGTATCTTCTCGGCCTCCATTCCAATCATTTATGGAGAGGGGGAAAGCGCTGCAATCGGTCGCCTGTTGGGGCACCTTTTGACCGCTTCGGGCGACGCAAGTATCCTCGCGTGGACCGGGGAGTCTGGGGGACTCAATAGCTGCTTCCCAGCACAGATCACGGTATTCAGCGAGTTGGCAACTTCACATCTTCCCGCACCACTCAGTGACGTTGAGATGGACTCGATCGTCGAGGAGCTACAAAACTCTTTGCTCGATCGTGACTTGGTCGCGAAACTGTATGACCGACTACAAGGCCTCTCGTTGCCGTCATTCGCATCCGATCGCATCAAGCTTCCTTGCATCGTGTTCGAACTACCACCTCTCACAGGCTATGAGACGGAAACGGGCTTCGTCTACGATGTGGAAACTGTCCCTTTTGGAAAAATCGAGATAGAAACAGCAGAGTTTCTTGACCTGGATTCACTTTATCTCATCCACCCTTGGCTTGGGGCGCTGCTTGGGCATCAGCTCGGGAAGAGCAAGAGGCCTAAGAAACGTGCCCCCATGTCACCTACTTTGCAGGACGAAGAGGGCGGCACCGATGACAAAGCTTCGTCACGTCGTCGACCTCTCCAGCTCCCAGCAACTAGAGCACCACAAGTGGACAAGCATGTACGAGCATTGCATCTCATCGCTCGTCTCAGACAGCCATTCAGTGCCCTGTTGGTTGCGGACATGGGTCAGCACTACAAGCGGATTGCTGCGGATGCACTGATCACAGTTCGGGTGAAAGAGGATATGCCATTGACTGATTTGATAGATAACGCGCGTGTAATAGATATTCGGTAGTGCTCAAATTGCCAATGTATGACATCAATCTCGAGTGAACCGTGGTTTCCAGAGCCTGCATTTTGTCGAGTCATTGTTGTCGTAGAAAACAGCTTACAGGCTAAAAAAAAATATAAGCCAGAGGCCCGCGGTCATCAGGGGTCGGGCACAAATGCCAGGGTCCTTTCCCTTCGTGGAGTCATTTCACGACTCTCAATCGCTAGCCCAGCTGAATGCGGCAGCACCTCACGGCCATTCACATAATGGGAAGTGTGGATCTCGGTCACCACAGTTTTGCTTTATCCTTGGGCGACTGGTTCCCAGAAATGGGATGATTGAATCTTCAATCTACACAGGATTCTCGTGACACTTCGCGAGAAGTTACGGAACCGGTGATTCTTGCGCCCACGCCCACGACGTCGAATTGAAGACATCGTAACCCACCCATTCGTCCTTGCGGGAGCATATCAGCACTCTATATAAACCACTCTCGAAAACTAACAACGGGACTAAACGAAGCAAACCCCGTCGATTGAGTAAGTGAGGTGCTCACATTGCACAAACGACAGCCATAAAATAAACCAAGGCTCAGTGCGCATAGTGATGGAGCGGTCAGGTCCTGAACGCCGGTTCGAACCGGACTTTTCCAGAACCGAACGAATGTTCGGTTCACGGTCCGCTCCTCAGGGTGAACTGAACGTGAAGGTGCGCTCACGTTCACTGGTTGTAGGATTTGTGCTTTGCGTTACGAACTCGTCCGAACGCGTTCGAACGCCAAGTTGCTGACCCAAAGTAGCACTACAGTAGTACTAGTTCTCAATCCTAACCTATAGTCGGGCCGGGTGGATTGCCTGTTTGCCAGTGTTTGGTGTACCTCGCAAGGAACTTGCGGCTCGAGAACACTGCAACTCGAAACCAAAAGTCACCAATACCACAGCGGTTCTTTGCTATGCCAGAGCAGAATTCAACCTAATCCAAGTGTTTCTCTGCCGGACAACCCGAACAAACGAACATGTGGTGCGAGATAGCGGCCTCGATGCTAATCATCTAACGAACACACAGAAAGACCCATGCAAATCACCACCGAAGGCTCGTGTTTGTCCTCGGCCCCTCGTATCTCGAGCTAATGACAAGCCTCTGCTCGTGTATAAAGGTGAGCACTTGAACCGCCTCAATCCCGCTCACAATCACTCCCACAATGTCGTCCGACTCCGGCTGCGCAGTTGGTCTTGATGGCCAACTGCTGGACGCTTCTCAGATCCAATTCTTCCATGACGTCGACGATGATGTCCCGCTTCCACCTGCCGCTTCCACTAGTACCTCTGGGCTTAAGCTGAGAATTCCTTCTCGTGCTACCAAGATTGCTGGTAGTCGTCGTGCTGACCGTGTTCCCAAGCCCTCTAAGCGTGTAACCGATCCCAACAATGTCATCGGATTTTCTCACATTGGCTCCGGCAAACGCAAAGCCGCATGCGCTGAGCTCAGTAGCCAGGATGAAGCAGACGCACACGATCACTCTCGCAGTCGGTTCACGTCGGAGAGCATTCAGGGGACGGAGTTTCCACCCGATACTGACACCAATCTGTCAGATGGTCTCGCCATAACTGATGGTGGAAACGAGTCTGATGAGAAAGATATGGAAACTGCTGCCTTGGGTGATGTGGACCGTGCTGTGAGTCTCGGATCTCGTTTTAGAACCACTGCTGATATTGTCCTTATAGGCAATGGCTCGCCCAAAGTCCGAACGCACTGCCGATGTGCAAACTGTCTTTACGCCGGGTGAGTTGATGAATCCCGACACGAAACAAAAGGAAAAAGGACATTGGTGTAATATCTGCAGGTAAATATTTAGACTTCCTGTCTGTTCGATCTAATTGTGCGGGTGTAGAGAAAAAGGTATCCCCGCTAAGCACGCATTCCTCAAGGGAAGTGTCTCATCTTTGCGTAGTCATATAGCCAGGTATGTGATGCAATGTAGGCCTTCATGACGATCTTGACAACCATCCTTATTAGGCACAAAGATCATGTGTTGGCATACAAAAGCCGTTGTACTACAGCAGGAATTGCGCTGCATCCTCGAGCATTGCCGAAAGACGATAAAAGGTCTGTCCTGATTGTAATGTTGCTGCTAAACATGTATTTGATAATCGTCATGTCAGTACTGGTCCCATACAGACAACATTGGACGCAAGCTTGGTGCAGCAACCTCAAGTTCCAGCTTTTACGACAGCTGGACTACTTGACTATATTGTTGAGCTCATTGCGACAGAGGATAAGGTAGGTTGTAGGTCCCCTAATCTGCATGCTTATTGGACTAACTTAATTAGGCTTTCTTGCTTGTTGATAAGGGACCATTTCGTCGGTTGTTACAATATGTACGCCCTAGTCTAGCCGACAAAGATATTCCACGTCGTAAGAAGGTTCGCGAGGAGATTGTGAACAGGGCTAAGCTCGTTGAAACTCAAATCAAGGAACGTCTGAAGGTACAAGTCATTCGTTGTGATGATCATGCGATTACTTCTCACCATCATTATATGCAGAACGTGGATGGCCGTGTTTCATTTACTTTTGATGCATGGACCAACGACGCTCATGATCCGTACTTATCTGTCACTGGCCATTATATCTCCGCTCCCCAAGCAAACCCCCTTGAGTGGGAATTGCATTCTGAACAATTGGCATTCAGTCCCCTTGAAGGCAAACACTCTGGTGTCAATATTGCAAAAATCATTACCCGCGTGATTGATCACTACGACATCCGGAAAAAGGTGAGTACATACTGTATACTTTTGCATCATCTTACCTGCCCTGTTTTCAATACATAACCTGACTTGCCCATAGGTTGGATGGTTTACGGCTGATAACGCATCAAACAATGACACAGCAATCAAGGCCTTGGCGGAAACCATCCCTGAAGCGAGAATTGGCAACCATAAAGAGAGACGCATCCGGTAAGCTATTTTTATTTGTAATATGTAGTCGCTCACGTACAACATAGATGCATGGAGCATGCTATACACCTATCCGTTAGCCATTTTATCAACGAGATATCGCCAACCTCAAGAGCTCAGCTTGCCCGAAAGCTTAAAGCGGCAGCAAGGAAGCTTGAGGAAGCCCAGGAATCCAACACAATTGACCTGGATGCACTCGAGAATGAGGTTGCGGCTGCTATACATGACTGCGAGCAATCCGACGAGTCAGATGACGATGTGTCCGACTTCAATGTCGCTGATGCGTTAGGTAAAGCATTGGCACTTATTACGCAGGTACGTTCTTGCAGTTCTGTCATGCAATCCGTAGTGTAACTAACATCTTGGAGATTCGAAAATCTCCTCAGGCACGAACGTTTTTCCGCGAAACATGTGAGGAGGTGCCAGTGAATGTTCCAGTCCTTCAGTTAGTTGAGTGGGTCCGTACCTGCTGGGCATCACTCTTCTTCTGTCTAGATCGTTTCCTGAAGCTCCGTAAGGTGCGTATGACGAAAGCCATAATTATATATATTCAAACTTATTTCACACTTTCAACAGGCCGTTATCCGTTTTGTGAAAGAGGCCGACGATAGCGACAAAGTTCCTGTACTTAAAAAGAAGCAGTACGCTGATTATAAGTTGTCGGTCACTGAATGGGAGTATCTTGGACTTGTTCACCGCATTCTTCAGGTGCGTAATATACCATTCAATGTTTTGTGTCCTAATATGCAATTTCAGGAACCGGCAACAGCGACGCAAAGTTTCTCAGCAGTGACATCTCCATCTCTCTCTCGTTCCATCCCTGTACTCGAGTTTCTTGCGCAAAACTGGGAGGACTTTGCTGCAGATCCACAATACGACAGTCTTTTAACTGCACTGCAGGCTGGGCTTCAAAATCTTACAAAATGGTATCGTAGTACAGACGAGTCTGATGCATACTTCATAACCATGGGTTCGTCCATCAAGGTCACTTTCGAAACCTGCACCATTTAATCTTCATTCTGATTTCAGCCCTCGACCCTATGATTAAGCTTGCATATGTAAAGAAGAAGTGGTCTCCGACCAAGTACAATGACGGATTGAAGAAATTCGAAGCTACCGTGAGTATTCACACTATTGGAACTCACTGTCAACCAACGCTCCATTCCGCTTTGAAGTTTGACAAATACTACCTTGCTGTGCCGCCGTGCCCTGTGCAAGCAACCGAGCCACAGTCCAAACCAGGTTTGCACTATACCCAATTACTCGTATCATGATCTTATTGATGGTTTACTTAGTGGTCCGTGCCGGCTCCAGTTCTGTCCAGTATGGGCATGCATGGATGCAGCAGGCTATACAAGCCGAGAAACTTGCACGAAGCTCTCTCAATCCGCGGGCCGAGTTGACCTCGTATCTCTTGAGTCCATTGGAGGAGAATATTGGTGACAATATTGTACGTTGGTGGGGGGTGAGTCTTTCTCGTGTTTCGAGTCACAGCCACGCTTAATAGTGTCGTGGACCATGGTACCATCAGTATCATTCTGTTCAGTACCCAACTCTCTCCCGGATGGCCTGTGATTATCTTGCTATTCAAGGGTCTGCAACTCCCTCCGAACGGGCATTTTCGTCAGGTGGACTCACAGGTACTTCTCGTCGAAACCGTCTCGCTCCACATGTCTTCGAAGCCCTGCAGCTGTTGAAAGCTGGTTACCGTAATGGACACATTGGAGCAGCAACCGAGGCAGGTGCTCATGCATCCAGAGCAGCACTGTTCGAGGGATTTTCTTCCAAAGTGTCTGATTCAGATAGTATGTCTGAGTAAAAGCTAGCACGATGTTGTCTTGTTCGAACTTGAATGTCAATCATGCATACTTGAACACGTTCAAACGTGTTCGAACGCGCTCGAACGTGAGCCGAACGTGCAGTCCCATTCGCCGTTCGTCAGGTTCAACGTTCGAAGCCATGGCTGAACCGAACATGCTGTTCAGTTCGGCGTCCACAAAAATTGCGGAAAAACCGGACGGAACCGAACCGTTCCATCACTAGTGCGCACAGTGAAGAGTCCGAGTCCCGATACGCTCTAATTCAGCTGATCTGCGTACCCAGGAATGGCATGAGGCGCAAAGCCTAACACGAGGCACTGCGATGCACCAGTCAAGTGACCCTCGTTCAGTTTTTCTCTTTGCAGAGTCGTCACTTGTGCTTGACTACATATAACCGTGACGCTCAGCTGCTTGAAGACGTTGACAGAACAGATCTTCGAGAGCACCGAAGACCAAGGTTTGTTATCTTGTTTGCACGGGTCGCTATGGCGCTAATCCAGTCCATCTCCACTGGGATTTTCGCCAATTCCTCTGAACTTGAAGTATAATCGCCTAAAGTGATTTTTCTACGCTGAAACTAGAGGAGCTCGACTCATTCTACGCAAGATGGTCTCTACAATACCCCCGGTGCATGGGGGTTCAACCGATTTTCAGTATGCGACCGACTTTTCAGGACCGACATTCGTCTAATTTGTGCAGGAGACCTCCACCTCTATCCTACAATAACCCGGCACTGTCAAACCCCGGAACTCCCTTGTATGTCATTGTACCGTACGATGACTCATTTCGGTCCCTTCCAAGGGTTAGTCACACATCCAGGTGAGCCGAGTACATCTAGGTGTTTTCATGAACGCAATCCGACGACACGCGCAGTATGTCGCGCCCACAGGAGAAGCGTAGGTCATGTCTCAGTTCAATACTACTTGCCACCATCGTGGCCATCCTTGCCGCCGCCATCGTCTACAGGGTCATCATGCCACGTGTTGAGGAGGCATGCATGTCCAAACTCGTCGATAAGGAGAGGAAGTTGGACGCTCGTGCATCCACGATACATGCTTGGGAAAGGAAGTTGGATCGTCGTGAGAGCAAGCTAGAGCAAGCTGAGAGGACGTCGGACGTGTCTAAGCTTGTGGAAAGGGGAAAAAAACTTGGATGCCCGTGCGTCCAAGCTACGAGGGTGGGAAACGAAGATGGATTCTCGTGAGGTCAAGCTTGCGGAGGCTGAGCGGAGACTCGAGGAAAAGAAGGCGGTGGCTTGTGCGTCCAAGCTTGTAGATGCGGAAAAGAAGTGGAATGATTGCGCGTCCAGACTCAAGGACGCAGAAAGGAAGTTGGAAGCTTGCCACAAACAGGAAGAAGTGTGGAGAAAGGACAAGAAAACCCATGCAAAGCTCATTCGGAAATGTAACCGGGATCAGAACATATGTGAGGCGGAGCGGCAGAGACGTGGCGATGTGAACCACTCCAATGGGCGACCACTGTACTGCTTCATTCTTCCTTGGGCGATTCGGTGGATCATCAAGTGAGTTCCTTGTGTTTATGGTGTCTGTTGCTTGCTAACGGTTTCATTGCAGGACAATCTTTGGCAGGTGGATTGGAGGGGCGGACATTCTTCAGATTTGCGTATGAGCTCTGGATTAGCAATCGCTGAATCATAAGAGCGCTTTCAATTCTCTGTCGTCACTGCTGTTTGACCACCAGCCACGGAAGGCATCAAGAGTGTAGGTTGTATGTAGTATCAGGTTCACTTCTGTTCACCAAAGGGAAGCGTAACTGGAGCGATGACACCGCGTCTCACACGTGCCTTTCATCCTTTCAGCCCACCTCTCGCTACACGGTGTGACGACCGCGATATCATTACGATATTTTTTTTGAATGATATAACCCCGATATCGTGAGCTTATGGCACTGACAACTTCTGCGTGATAGCACTCGGTCATCGAGTGCATATATCATACAGATATCTGCCACTGATATTGTAATGAGCTCTCCAGCAAAGCATCAGCATGATATTGTTGAAATTTTGTTCGACTACTATCTCATACCTCGGGCGACGAGGTTACACATTCTCTCGAGCAAGGCAATTGGGTCTCGGAATGAGATGTAGTAGAAGATAGTTGAATTCCATGCCAATCAAAGGTATGTACAAGGGTTCTAAGTACTGGTAGCTATCCACGGCATACCACTAGGGTCCAGAGGGACGAGGATGCGGGATTATCGGGTTTGTGGTTGCGGGAACGGAGTGGGGGTGGTGTGGGATGCAGCTGCACATGAGCCAGGTATACGAGGAAGTGATGGAGGACGAGAGTCCAAGAGACAGCGCTGGTTGGTCATGGTCGTGGGTGGAGGCACCTGAAATGTCGAACGAAAAAAATCTGTCAGTATGGAAATGGTAAACGAATAAACATACCACGGGATCTGCTGCTTGGAAGCTCGAATCTCTTGCAATTCCTTCAGTGTTCATTGAGGAGTGTTGGGGCGGGATGTCGAAGTGGAACGAAGAAGAGACTTGACAAGGTATAAACAAACACGAGTACATACTTAGTACTTAGCTTTACTTTGTTTAGTAATTTGAGACTTAGAAAAAATCACATTTCGGCTTCGCGGTACCAATTCACGATGTCCGTTGTATGTCTGTGTACGATATTGATGCGATATCGACACTAGAGCTTCAGCTGAGATCTGCCCTGAGAAGGTCCTGATATTTTCGTAAATTGTCATTACGACCTATGGCAGATATTCCGTGAATGTCCGTGGGATCTCACGAAAATATGTTTCGCACAACCCCAGTGCGCGGTCTCGGCCGTTTTACGGTGTAACTGCGGTTCTATGACATCACCCACGCTCTGCTTTGTCCCATTTCTTTGTACTCTTTATCACGATGAGCGTGAATGCGCCACTCGCTTGTGGTAGCGTATAAGAGGCCAGTTTCAGAGCGATACCTGGCAGTAAAGACCCATTTCACTTTGAGTCCAACCACCGATGACGAGCCCAAACCCCAACCTCCAGTACGAGATCTCCATTCCAGAATATACCTCGACCCCACCCTGATTGGTCCCATAGGCCTCCACCACCACCTCCATCGCACCCGGACCCCGTGTAAGTGAAATCCATCTTGCTCGCCGTTGGTTCTCGATCTGACTTTATGGGTCTCCAACGCGCCGCCACACACTGCCAGCAGTTCGTCACGCCCGCCAGAGAAACGTGGATTGTGCACTGGTTGCATCAGCTCCATGTTATCAACATTATTCATCGTCATACTTACCGTGTTCGCCACCCTCATCTACGTCGCGCGTGTGATGCCAACTCCAGACGAAATTTGCACGCCAAAGGTTCCCATTACGCCAGTGCAGTTACATTCCTGCCTCGACCGGGAGAGACAATTGAGATGGGAGAGAACAGTCAACCTGGAGTGCGTGCATAAATGTAATCGGGAGCGGGGGGCGAGGCTATTTGGTGGTAAACCAATACGATGTCTTCCAGGCGTTCAGCAAGTGATCGAGTCAGTGTCTCCCAAGCGCCTTCAACGTGACAGCGGAGATGATACTCATGATGTTTTCGGTTCAGGTTTGCCTCCGGCACACGAGCCGAGGGGTGTCAGTATGCCAGCGAGGACGTCGAAGACGTTCCTCCGACTTGGGCTACGATCTTTGGATTGGAGTAGTTACAAATATTGTTGGGCGTCGCCTAAGAGTCGTAGTGTACGGGCCAGTGACCTATACCTGGACCGTGGTGCGTGGCTTGCGCGTGGCTGTTGTTGTGTGCACACCGCACCTCGACCTTGCCTCAACCTCCCGCTCTCAGGCTGTTCAAAGTGACCTTCAAACGTTCACGTTCACCCTTGCAGACTACCCTCGAAAATTCAAAATACCATCCAGTCAATCTATTACTACGCGTTTAACCAGAAATGTCGGTTGAAAACCTGCTTCGAACAGTGAGTATTCAAACAACTTGTTACAGCGCTGTCTTACAACATCCCAACAGCTCAAGGCGTTTGATCCTCTTTCGATCGTGAGCATCTGGTATCTAGTAGCCCCCCGCGTAACGAAAGATCTGATGGCACACCACAGTTTCCATCCATCGACACCCCGTACACCAAGTACTCTTCCTCAAACTATGCCGCCTCGGACATGGAGATCCCCCCGATGCTCGACATCGTTACCCAGTGTCGAGAGCATCTCGATGTCATTGACACCATCCTCGAGCAAATCAAATTGACTGTTCAAAAACTCACCCGCAAGCGCGAGCAGATCGCGTCGTCGATGAAAACACACGAGGGCTTCATCTCGTGTATCCGCCGCCTGCCCTTAGATGTGCTCAGCGATATCTTCATGCAATGTTTGCCCAATGGCACATACCTCACCCCGGATATAGAAGCCGCGCCGTTGTTGTTGACACAGATCTGTCGGGGATGGCGAGAGGTCGCACTCGGCACCCCAAGATTGTGGTGTTCGTTGTCTATCGCAGACATCAATTGGGACTCAGAGCAACTGCTTGCTTTCTACCAACGCTGGCTCGCGAATTCAGGTCGCTGCCCGCTTTCACTTGAAATCCGCTTGACTCGACGGTTTGACAGAGAACAGTGTCAATGGTCAACAATGGCCACGGAGTTCTCGCGACTATACACCAATCGGTGCACAACCCTCGGCATTGACTTTGATTCTGCTGATGGTTTGGATCTTTTGCTTACGGATGTTCCTAATCTGGAACGCCTCTATCTTGGAGGCCCGGTTGCCACGAGTCGGAATATATCGATCGTCCAATCGCGCCCCCGCCTTCACACTCTCTTCATCGTATCCCCTGTCTTTGTCACGGAGACTTTAGCTTTCTTCGATCCAGGATGGACGAACCTCACACGTCTCGCGGTGTCGTTCCACGACAACCCACGACTCGGACCTGCCAACAATACCATCCTCTTGACCCTCCTGCATACGTGTTCCAATCTGGAGATCTTCGTCTTCTCCCCTGTCTTTATTCAGAGGTCTGATAACCCTATCACATTGACACATTCGAAACTACGCACGTTGGGCATACGGCATCAGACTGGCTCCATCCTTTCATCTTCAATGGACACGCTGATTTTCCCAAACCTTCGTCACCTGTTGGTTGACGGCAGCCGAGATGTCGAGGATGTTCTCAATGATACTTCTACTCCAGAGGAGTCCTTGCCGGATGCCAGGCGGCGTACACTCAACATGACCTTCGTGAACCTCGATAACTGGAGCTCCACTCATGCTCTTTTCACACTCCTCAATCCTGGGTGGATGGGACTGACCCACGTCAGGCTGCACGTTCGCTGGCATGGCACACCATATTGCCTGATGCCACTCCAGTTGTGTCCTCAGCTTGAAGACATGGCTGTATCAATGCGCACCGTTAGGGACGGCGAGGGCCGCTACACACTCCCCGCCCATCACACACTTAGCTCTCTGACCCTTGGCGTCGAACGAGGGTGCATTGATATACTTCTGGACGCGTTGACCTTGCCCAGTTTGCACCATCTCAAGCTCACGATGGACGCAGACTGGCCACATCTGTCGTTCAAGGAGTTCTTTTCTCGATCACATTGTTCACTCGAGACGCTCGAGATCCGTGGAGCGCAGACATCCAAGTTGGGGCGGGAAGAGTTCACGTCGTTGGTACCTACCTTGAGGGGACTCGACTTGCACGATACGTCAGAGTGACCTGTAGTATATGCATCTGCTTAGATACTCGGATGCCCTGGTCCTTTATCTGTACAATCTGTCGATTGGAAAGGCGAGTCCCGCTGATGGGGTGGACGTTTCATGACCATGCTGCATTCGGTGCATGATGTTGATCCTAGTCAACCACAAATATTATTTGCCTGCCTAGTATGTACACGCCATACCTCCGTCCCCGAATCAGTCCGCTATAATCATATTAGGATCGCTTTTTGGCACCCACACGGTGGACATCGAATTCTTGTGCACACATCCTTGCGAGCGAAGAGTCCAATGGACCTAGGTACTGGTAGCGCCATCCTGAACATTTTCTCCCACTCGGATTGGCTGTCTTGGCGGCGGTCCTTGTTATTCCGGAATACAATCCTGTAGTAATTGTATGCTTTCGACGCAGTGATGACAGATGCTAGACATTCGTCTGGGCATCCATGGATCCAAAACACTATAGTTAAAGGTGTGATCCCTGAGACATCTTCCACGCCTGGACGTGATACTGAATTGAGTTCGCAGAGAAATACAAAGAAAGTCATGCGCGAAAGCTGGGCCACTTACCTGTCAGGTATTCATGACTCGGTGACCGGGCGGGTTCAATGTTGCATCAAGGTGACCATCATGCGAGTCAGTGACTCTTGGGTACTCAGGCTGCGGGAACTGTTTCACCATCTCCTCCAGCCCAAACCCCCATGCATCCGCTTATGCGGAATTGACGTGGGTGAATTCGGTGTTGACCACGGTTCTGGCTTGCTTGATTGACGGTACGTCACGCAAGTTCACTTCTAAACATTGGATCTTGTGCATGAATGATGACCGCACTGAGCTAGGCTGGAACTGAAATGAACGAGCACTCACCACAGGGTTACTATCTGAAATCATTTCCTATAGCTGTTCCTGGTACCCATTATCAGCCACGAGTTCGGGTTTGATATCGTACAGTTTGGTTGAAGCAAGGTTGAAGTGCAGTGGTAATGGGTAGCCTGTGGCTGTACACTGTGCGTGTCAAGGTGTCCCGACTCCTCGACCACGTAGTCTCCCGTAGGCAGCCCCTTAGTACGTAGGAAGACAGTCGTTCCTATAAACTCGAAAGAAGTTTTCGCCGGACCTTCCTGGTCATCTCGCAGAACGAGGCCAATCCAGCGATACAACTTCGAAAAGGTGACCTCATTATATGCATAGATATGAAGGCCTGGACTTGTGAGATGGCGAGTGGCGAGGGGAAACAGAGAGCTCACCACCGTGCAAACTAGGTTTCGCACCATCAAGTGACCATACAAATAGGTCGCGCCCAAGCTCCTTTGACTTGGCTGAAAGAGTATGAGAAGGAGAAGGCTCATAGGGCGCAGACATCGGGCGGGAGGACAGAAGGGAGTGATGAGACGGTGGCACGACTTGGAGCTTGCGTGACTGGTGGACGGACACCAAGCAGCCACCCTAGGCCTGGTGCTCGAGTCGTGACCAGGGCACAATGAGAGCTTCTTCGGCAACGAAAGTGCAGCGGAAGAAAAACCGTTTGTAGCTCGGTAACGATCGCCATCGACGAGGTTGACAACAATTAAACATCATCATCAAGTCGTGAATACAGTAGCAAGACGACCGTAATAGATAATTCAGTACCATCTAAGACCATTTGCGTGATCTGGGTACAACCAGGATTCAAACTCGCCCCTTACTCCTTCTTGGTCTCCCTCTCCAACCTCCTCAAAGCACGACGACGGATATCTTTATGCATGGAATGGGTGTATGAGATGAAGGCAGCCTTCCATCCAACGACGTGAATGATATAGTCGATAAGTCCATGACTCCAGAATGGGGTAAGAGTACCAGGACGGTCGGTCATTGCTGCTCCGCAAGACAGTCCGATCTTGCGCAACGCAGAGCGAACGTAAGCTTTGGGTGTTGGAACCAACAGGGACGATTTCCGAATATTGGACATTTTTGAGACCTAGAGCAGTACGGTGGACATTCAGCCAAGATGGCAAGCAAGCGACGGGAAGGAACATACAACAAAGTGGGTGTTGAGGTGTTGGACGGTGATGTTGTGACCTCTGACCTCCTCCGCGAGTGCGCTGGTGAAGGTCGAGACAAATGCCTTGGTGCCCGAGTAAGTTGCAAGCATTGGGGAAGGAACCTGGCCAGCGAAAGACCCAATGTTGAGAATCAAACCGCGCTTCCTGTCATCGTGTGGTCCGTGAGTCATCTAATCACAAAAATCACGAGATACTAACCTCTGGATCATACCAGGGAGCACTGCGTGCGTTACACGGACGGTACCGCTAATGTTGATGATCACGATGTCATCGTTTTCTTGCTCGGTCGTCTCAGCGAAATAGATTGGCATCGCGTGCGATTTGCCAACATTGTTCACTATCGGCAGCTATCAGTTCAGCAGTCGTATTGTGGCCAACAACGGAATACTAACCAAGAACGCCGACGTCGAGGCTACCGAGTACCGACTTGAGCGCGTTGAGCTCGGTAGGGTCGTTCTTGGCGAAATCGATCAATTGGATGCGAGCCTCGACTTTGCCGGATGTCTTGTTGGCTGAGGGTGGGCATGGTGAGTCGAAAATGAGAGGGTGGGGTTGAACGTGAACGTACCAATTTCAGTCGCAACCGAAGACAACATCGCCTCATTGCGCGCAACAAGGAGAATGTTGAAGCCTGCAGCGGCCAGCTGCAACGCGAATTCTTTTCCAATTCCATCAGATGCGCCGGTGACCACTGAGAAACAGATGATGTGTCAGTTGAACCGAACTGGCGACGTGTGTCGGTCGAGTGCCACGTACCCGCCCAAGCACCCTTGGTCGCGCCAAATTTCTTGAGCTAAAGACCGAAAAGCGTGTCAACCTCGGGTCATGGTTTGTGCAACGCGATGACGCACGTTTGTACCGGGCCATACGAATGTTTGACTGAAGACGAGCGAGGTCTTGAGGAGGAAACGTGCCAAGGTGAATACCCCGACCGAGAGAAGCACAGTGTACGTCCAAGGACAGGCAGTGACTACAGAATACGCTTAATCGTTGTGTAGAGGTAGGAGGTTGAGTATACCTTGGTCAGAAAGCCAGGCTTGCGGGGACGGTATCGACATCGTGGTTGTATTGTCGGTTGCTGGTTCGTCGGTGCAAAGAGAGGGCTGAACCGGTGACTCGTTGAGTAACCGTTCCCACTATCACGCGCTACTTGATTTCTCCAAGCTGGCCGATCGCTCTGGACAGAACTTGGAGCCTACCGTTTTCTCTAGCGTTTATAGATAATATTTGGTTACATCTGACATGCTGTTCCGCCGCGTTGTGCACGACGCGGCGAAACTGCCATGATGGTCAGAAATCGCTGGATGTTGGTGAATCCCGTACGTTGTCTTGTAACTCGTGATTCCTAACTTCAAGAAGCATCGTCCCTCTACCAGTGGGACGTGGGCACCACTGACATCCACGTCTCAATTTAAAGATATCTGGATGGAGTCCCGACTTACGCTCCATCATCAACAGCGGCGATAATCCGGTCGTTTCCTGTGCCTTGGAAGAGCTTTCAGATACACACGAGGGCATCCGACTACAACCGTTTTGCCATACCTTGCCTCGCAATCAAGCCCGTGCCGCCTCAGCACTATCGGTTTGGATTGGGCATACATTAGGCGGTGTGCACGGTCGATACGCAATCGTCGACGCGTATGGGTGGCAGTGCTAGATATCGAACGGGTTGCAGATTTGGCTGGCGTTGTTTCAGAGAGTACGTCAGGCAGTGTATGAGGTCGGGGGTCCATGTTGAATCGTCGACCTATATCATCCCAAGTATCATCCAGTCTTTTTTTGTTGGTGGAACAATGCATGACGGGTCTTCAGAGATTATCAAAACATAAATTGGGTGCAGATGCAGCTGAGACACGGTCACGAAAACATTCATTCCAACTCATCAGAAAAACTATTCTTTCCCGATCGACAGATTGTATGGATAAAGGATCCGGGCATTCAAGTCTAAGCAAATGGATTTAAAGTCTCTCCGACTTATCGTGCAAGTCTAGTTCCTTCAATGTAGGTATCAACGAAGCGAATTTTTCCCGTCCCACCTTGGATGCCTTCGCTCCACGGATCTTGAGCGTCTCGAGCGGACAACTTGATCGAGAAAAGAACGCCTTGAACGACAGATGTGGCCAGCCCGAGTCCATCGAGAGGTTGAGATAGTGCAAACTGGGTAGGGTCAACGCGTCCAGAAACATACCAATGGACCCTCGTTCAACGCCAAGGGTCAGAGAGCTAAGTGTGTGATGAGCGGGGAGAGTGTAGTGGTGGTCATCGATAACGGTGAGGATTGATGCAGTCATGTCTTCAAGCTGAGGACAGAACTTGAGTGGCATCAGGCAATATGGTGTGCCATGGACAATGTCCAGCCTGACATGGGTCAGCCCCGGCCATCCAGGATTGAAGACCGTGAAAAGTGCATGGGTAGAACTCTGGCCATGAAGTTTCACGAAGGTCATGTTGAGCGAACGACGCCCATCCGGCAAGGACTCCTCTGGCGTGGAAATATCATTGAGAACATTCTCGACATCTCGGGTGCTGTCAACCAGCAGGCGACGCAAATTTGGGAATATCAGGGTGTCCAGAGGTGAAAGGATGGAGCCAGTCCGCCGCCATACTATGCCCAACGTGCGTAATTTCGAATGGGTAAATGTGATAGGGCTATCAGATCTCTGAACGAAGACAGGGGAGAAGACGAAGGTCTCCAGATTGGGAAACGTTTGCAGGAGGGTCAGGAAGATGGCATTGCTGGCAGGTTGTGGGTTGTCATCGAACGATACCGCGAGGCGTGTGAGGTTTGTCCATCCGGAATTGAAGAAAGACAAAGTCTCGATGGCAAAGGGAGAGGACATGATGACGAGAGTGTGAAGGCGGGGGCGCGGTTGGACGATCGATATCTTCTGACTCATGGTATTCAAGCCTACAAGATAGAGGCGCTCCAGATTAGGAACATCCGCAAGCAAAAGATCCACACGGTCATCAGTACAATCAATGTTGAGGGTCGTGCACCGACTGGTGTAGAGCCGCGAGAACTCCGTGACCATTGGTGACCATTGCCAAAAGTTTCCGAAACACCGTGTGCTCAAGGAGATTTCAAGTGAGAGCGGGCAGCGACCCGAATTCGCGAGCCAGTGTTTGTAGAGGGAGAGCAGTCGCTTTGGGTCCCGACTAGTGTATGCGATAGACAATGAACACCACAATCTTGGGGTGCCAAGCGCGACCGCTCGCCATTCCCGACAGATCTGTGTCAACAACAACGGCGCGGCTTCTATATCCGGGGTGAGGTATGTGCCATTGGGCAAACATTGCATGAAGATATGGCTGAGCACATCTGAGGGGAGGCGGCGGATACACGAGATGAAGCCCTCGTGTGTCTTCATCGATGACGCGATCTGCTGACGCTTGTCGCTTAGTTTGTGAACAGTTGATTTGATTTGCTCGAGGATGGTGTCAATGACATTGAGCTGCTCCCGACACTTGGTCACGATGTCGCGCATTGGCGGGATGTTCATGGCCGAGGCGGCATAGTTTGAGGTAGAGTACTTGGAGTACGGGCTGTCAATGGATGGAAACTGTGCGCCATCAGAATTTTCATTGCGCGGGGAGCTAGATACCAGATACTCACGATCGACAAACAATCAAAGGCCTGGAGCTGTTGGGAGGTTGTATGATAGACTGACTAATTGTTTGACTAGAATACTCACTGCTCGAAGCAGGTCTTCAGCCGACATTTCTCGTTAGATGCGTAGTAGATTGACTGGACGCTGTTTTGAATTTTCGAGGCTGGACGTGAACGCTTGAACCAAGTTTGAACAGGAGCCCCTGAGGTAGGTGCACAGCCACGTACCGTAAGTTAGGGTCAACCTCAACGACCGCCTGCGTCCCTACCAAAAAATGTCCAGGGCTTCTTGACGACCGTCGGGTTTGGTCAGATCTGCTGAACGGCTAGCTTGGCGCATCGGTCTTTCCTCTCAGGGTACGCAAAAACTCGCTATTATTCAAATCACAGATTGCGCTTGTGCGGATAACGGATCAGGACATTCGAGTTTCCAAGCAAATACATCTGGATTCTGTATGTCTCGCCTACGTATCGTTCAAGTCTATTTGCCCCCTTGAAGGTAGGTATCAACGGCGCGAACTCTTCCCGCCCCAACTTGTATACGTTCGCTCCACTGGACCCCAAGCTTCACTGCAACATCAATATTCCAGCGTCGTCAATGTCTGTTTTCTGTCACTGAGTGTCGATTATTTTCCTACCATGTCTTTGGTCAACTCTGGCCTCACGATATCCCGAATTCGACAGTGTGTGCGATGTCCTCTTGATATTACGCCGAGAAATCGGAGAGTTACCCAGTAGCGATGCATTTGCGAAACGTTCCGCGGCGAATGCGTTGATTGACGGCTGGAAGTCTGTTGAGCTCTGCCAAGCATACATCCTCACGAGCATATATACTGTCCCCGCGCGACGGTGGGAGGAAGACCGTAGTTGGTCGTACACAGGACTTGCAATCAGGTTCGTCGTCATTCGTCAGTCGCGTTATGACGTACACGTGTTAGGATCGCTACATATTTAAATCTTCATCAAATCTCCTTGGCACAACCACAGACAGAGCGACGGGAACGCGAGATACTCGATCGGACACGGGTGTGGGTGATATGCTTCAACTTAGATAGATCCACTGCGACGGGAAGCCGAGCACGATCAAGGAGGATTGCATCACACTTCTGTCCCGCTATCGTGGTCCGGCGGGTACATGCGTCTTGTCGCGGTCCCGTGGTTTTGAACGGCGGCTGATTCCGATGCGCGTACTACTTCTTACGAATAGTTGGTCGATTCCACGACGGAATATTTTCTGACCCGCGTTCATCAACCAGAGGTCCCTCGATGGCTTCCGTCACGATGTCTAGTCTGATGCAGCATTCATGCAGAGCAGTCGCTCGATTTTCTCGCCGTGACTCGTCAGCACGATGCCAATCTAATGGCTTACTTCGAGGAGTGGTGGACGCGCTTCAAGGAGGAGTCCGATTCTGATGGTACGTGATTCGCAGCGTTTCGAGCGGGCAATCTTGTTGACATTGCTGGATATCGCTTCCGCTCCACATTACTTCCCTTGTAAGCAGTCCTGCCATTTTCGCTGTGTCGACGTCTTGCTTACGACAAGTAGCCTTGTCAACTACTCGAGGCTCGTCGTGTATTCCTTTGGATTCAAGCACGCTTTCCAGCGTGGTGGTATTGAAGCCAGGGACCCGACGAACGCAGAGACTGTCCTCATTTAGTGATGATCTCGCTTGTGAGTCCGAGTCTTATCTTGGGCTCGTTTGTACATCGTGATCATTCAACCTCCCAACTCAGATATTCGGGCCATGAAATGTCCATTCCATCAACAACACTCGCCATTCCAACTGACGGATCGTACGGATAAAGGATCGGGGCATTATAGTCTAAGCAGATGCATCTACAAGTCACTCTGACGTATCGTACAAGTCGAGTTGCCTCAAGGTAGGTATCAACGATGTGAATTCTTCCCGTCCAACCGAAGTAGATGCCTTCGCTCCATGGATCTCGAGCGTCTCGAGTGGAAAATTTGATCGAGCAAAGAGCACCTTGAACGACAGATGTGGACAGCCCGAGTCCATCGAGAGGCTGAGATGGTGCAAACTGGGCATAGTCAACGCGTACAGAAACATATCAATGGACCTCCGTAGGGCCATACATGGTGCGCAGGGTGACACGGCCAGACCAGTCTTCGATGAGTGTCTTACCAAGAGCCTTATCTGCGACAACTACAGTGCCGAGGTGAGCCGGGCACGACAGCGAGGATGAAAGGCGTGACGCACAAGGCACTGAAGAAGAGCGCGCCAAGGGCCTTGGGTATCTTTTCAAGCACGAGTTCTTTCCTTCCTGAGACAAGAGTCGCGCCGTGCGAGAGCGTTCCGAACACGTCAACGATGAATGGATGGAAGGTGCCTGCAAGCGAGCACACCACTCGAGCACTACCGGTCTTGACATAGTGTGCAGCGTTCGCCTTCCCCCTCGATGACATGGCGAGACACTTGAAAATACCGGAATCGTTAACGGGAGGGAAAGAGGTAGGTATGGTGTTCGGAAGCTTGTCAGCGAAACGGTCCCAGCCACTGACAATGCGACTCAGTACAGGACAGAAATGAACCTCTAGGTGCATACAGTTGCAACGTGCAGTACACTACTTGACCTGCATTGCCGAACGCGGATCCAACGGTGGAGAACAAGAGCATCCAGTCAATCGTGGAAAGATTGACACAGCTGGGAATGGCGTTGAGCACTGTGGCCTGGGACTGGTAATGATTAGGGAGTCACGTTGGTAAACTATGTATCCCGCCGAAGGATGATGGAAATGATAAAGCCCCGATGTGTCTGGCCCTCCTAGTCAAGCTCACCAAGGAGAATGTCCTGATGTCCGTGAAGAACCTGAGGGAGGGAGTCAGCGGTTCAAGGGCAGGCTACTGCATGGATGTGGCAAAGACCTAGCAGAGGGCACAGTGCCCACCCCCTGCCACCATAGGGCCTGGTTTGGCCCAACGTTTACACAGAGGGCCAGGCCTCTGCAAGGAGGGGGAGACGAATCGAGACTAGAGGGAAGTCTCATGATACTTACCCGATATCAGCCACTGCTCGTTCTGGCAGGCCACAATCGATTATCGATTGATCAACACACGGGAAAGATATTTAGAGCTGGAAGGGTCTCGATGTGCTTACGATCAGTTTCTCACTGATTCCGAGTCTCGATCTCAGGCTGCATCTTCAAGTTCTTCAAGTTCAAGCGACTCGTGTCAACGATGGATATCAAAGACTCAGAAGGCGATGATGACGTTATTGTCAGCGGCATGTTCGTGGAAAACGACAAGATATTGCTGAACGTCGATTACGATAACGGCGCTCTCGACAGAAATATGGCGCAGAGGCTTCGAGGGCAGGATTGGCAGCCTAGTTCTCAAGTTACTGTGGCGGTTACCGTGGGACATGTCATGTTCGACATACTTGACCGCGTCAATGGGTCCGAGTCTGAGCACCGTTTTCACCACGACTCTATCAAGATCGCCGTCTACCCAAATTTGAACTGTCAGTCTCATTTCTTTTCTCCAGATATGTTGTGTCTTTCTAACGATTTACCCAGCGGAGGAGATGGAGAACAAGAAAATGGGGTCCGTTTCCCGGTTGGTCGTGGTCTTCAGCCCGAAAGATACCTCCAGCCCGAAAGATACCGTTGACGGGCACAATGGAAAGAAAGGTCGGTCTTGCTTGAAACTAAGACGCTCTCTTTGACCAATTCTTTATCGAGCCAAAAAAAGGAACAAAAAAGCCAAGGCGGCAAATATTGGCATTTCTGAACCCACGCTGGAGCCTGAGACCACATTGGACTCGGGAGACCTGCCTGAAGCTCCGGCGGCTCCAGGCAATGCCCACGACAGCGATGACGCGCTCCAGTCTTCCTTGAAGTGGCTCAAAGAGACGGTCGAGGGGCTCAAAGGTAAGATTGCAACGCTGAGGTTGAATGCTTCATCACCACGCCTTCAGGTTCCATCACCGAACAAAAGGCTTCCATCACTGCTCTCGAATATTCCAATGCTGAGCAGAATGTTACCATCACCGAACAGAAGGCTTCCATCACCGCTCTCGAAACTGCCAATACAAAGCTCGAACGTTCCAATGCTGAGCAGAAGGCTTCCATCACCGAACAGAAGGCTTCCATCACCGAACAGAAGGCTTCCATCGCCGAACAGAAGGCTTCCATCACCGCTCTCGAAACTGCCAATACAAAGCTCGAACATTCCAATGCCGAGCTCAAAGCCACACTTAATAGCACTGTGATATCACTGACGAAGGTAAAATGAAATGCCCCTGTGTAAATCATGTTGCTAAAGACCTCGTCAGGTCAAAGCAGTCCTGATGCCTATCCACCTTCGTTTCCTCTTGGATGCGGGCAGAGATGAAATATGCAAATGCCTCAATTTGCCGTGGAGCGATCTTGAGGCTGCTGCAGCTGCACGAAAAGAGAACCTGAAGTCCCATATCGATGGGCAGCGTAAGAGTATTCCACTCTGCCCTAACCTGCCTGCCCTTGGCCTCCTATGTGAGCCCAATGTCATAAGACGGGATGGGAACTCAGCTGCTCATACTGCAACTTCCAATGACGTCGTGGATGCAGTGTCGGGTCATGAATTTGGTGCGATACGGGATCAACTGCAGGAGATATACAAACTGGTGTATGGAAGGGATATCGAGGCCGAGCATTTTGATTATGCAATCTGACCGCTGTACTAATGATTCGTTTCTTGTCACCCAACTTGTTCTACATACCTTCGGAATTCGTCTCTTCTCAGAACTCTATCATCGTGCGCGTTGTGGGGTTACTACGACTTCCATCCATCTTGGACGGGACATCCTCAGCTCTGGACAATGATTTCACCCTCAAGGTGCCCGTTCGTTCCTCGTCTCCTGTCGTCCTTGACCTCGCGCAAGTGCCTGCTTGTTCCCAACTGCGACGTGCTAGCGCGAGATGGACCTAAGCTCTGAACTCGAGCCACCCCCGATAGACGCCGAATTCGCTGCCGCTCCAAACGGTTTCTAGTCGGGGTCCTTATGTTCAAATCGTGAATCAACTAAGTGTCATTCCCCGTGCGATCCAGCTGGCTTGCCGCGCACCTACTAGTAGGGATCTAACAATCGCGCATCCGGTAGCGTCGCCATGTAGACGAAAACGTGAGTTCAATTGCTCGGAGACTTATCCCGTCTCAAATATTGATTGAGCAACCCATACAGAATTCAAACAATCACCATGGACGAGGCCAGAGGCCAGAGCGAGCCTGGATTGCAGAGGCGCGGACTCGTTATGTATGTCCGTTGCTCTTCGGCCGATGCCACCTATGATTGATGCAAATCTTCGCTTTCGAAGCTGGACCAACCCCACGAAATCGAGCACGGCTGTATGTATCACTTGGCATCATACCTCTGCTATGGCCGACGTGACCCAGATGTCGACCCAGCTCGGAACGACATCCAGCAAATGCCCCATCACCACAAACTCTACTGGCTCTTCAGTTTGTGATTTGCCTTCTGTAGTCCAAGACTTCGGGAGCTTCTAAAATGGGCTTGTATGATACGACCATCGGTACGTTATTCGTGGTGGTTCAAGCTCGAGGACTGGTCGCACTGACCACAGACGGGGATGATCGATAGGTACCCTCTTAGTGGGGATTTCCTGTGAGTCTATCTATCAAAAGGGATTTGTCCTCGTGATTGAGACTTGCGGATTCAAGTCAATACTTTCCTGTACGGCCTTGTCTCGTACCAATTCGTCGTGTACTACCGGACGAGTGAGTGACTCTAATCGAACAATGCCAATATGAACTAATCCCTCCGCCTTAGGATTCAATGATCGACCAGCAACCAGTGACATGCATCTTTCAGGTATATGGTGCTTTTCCTGTTCATCCTGGATACGTTCCACAGTGCTTCGTGAGTACCACTGCCTGGGCGTAGAAATGTGTTGCATCATGCTGACCCAATTCTATAGTGCCATATACATGGCCTGGAATTATACATGCGTGACCGTGTCGACTGATCGTCGACTACTACGGACTATGACAACCCAGCTGCACTTGCCGGTAAGTAAATTGTCTGCGCGTCGTTCACGTCGGTACTAACGCCAAGCTAGTTGCTGAATGGCCGTACACGTTCACTCCCATTGGTACTGCTCTTGCTGCCCTCGTGACGCAAATATATCTTGGGTTCCGGTAAGTAAATTGTATGCAGACATGCGCGGTCTACACTCAACTTGGTATCCTAGGATACACCGTTTGACCAGCAGTAAATTACTGTACGGTATCGTCAGAGCGTTGGCAATCCCATCTTTTGTTCTGGGAATGATCTCCTGTGCCGAGGCTTGGATCATCAAAGTGTACGTCCTGCGACCACGAGGTTCAATCATCCAAACCTAACCAGGACTATCTAGCTTGTCTGAGTTACCCCCCGTATCACTCCCCTCGTGATCGCTTGGCTGGCAATGCAGATGATAGTGGACGCATTCATCACAAGTATGTTACCTCACATCGCTATCGCCACTATACGAAACAACTCATGGGCATTCATTCAGTTACTTTGATCATCGTCTTCGCCTGGTCACGAACTAGCTTCCGCAAGACGGACACCGTTCTCAACCGACTTATTCGTGGTGCTATCCAAACATGCCTCTTCGCCGGAATTTTCTCCATGGGTGATCTGATCACTTTTGTGACTCTCACGGCATATTCGCCATCCCGATCGGTCGTATTTATAGAAACGTGAACTTGAATATTCTCCGTTCTATGAAGTGACGGATGACTGACGATTCTCTCAGACCCTCTCTCAGACCCTGCTTACTCGCGAGACTCTCAAAGCACAGATGGTCGGAACGTACGATATGAACCTGGCTGTGAGCCTTCCTATCTACGCTACGCTAGATATCACTCGACCAGTGGTTGATCTGACTGTCTTCGATGTTGACCTCGATTTTAGCACGAAAACGTAGCGATGATCTCCCGCGCATCCGATCCAAATGATCAAAGGTTTCTCAAATTTACGACAACCGCAACGGAGGTCAAAATACTGAAGCACCTCATGAATATCGCCGCTCCTGACAACCACACCATATCTGGAGTTCGAGTTTGGCCCCGTCGCTCTGGGGGGTTTGTTATCTACACCCCGTCGGGTGGGAACCATCTCACCGACCTCCGATACCCCGATAAGCATGTGTGGTCGACCGCAAAACAGCTGATCGAAGGCGTCGCGTTTATGCACGAGCACCGCGTCGCTCATCTCGACATAAAGCCTGCGAACGTTCTCATTCCTGTGGATGGTGGCCGTCTTTCGATCATCGACTTCAGCCTTGCCATGTTCGTCAAGACACCGGAGCAGAAAGTTCGTGGCAAGGTGGGAACGGAGGGCTACATCGCGCCTGAAGTCCTCGCATGGGTCGCCTACGATCCGATTCGTGCTGACCTTTGGTCATGCGGTAAGACCGTACTGCGATTAGCGACTCTGATGCATGACCCATCCAACAGCCGGAGGCAGAAAGAGTTCCTCCTTGGTATTGCCCAACAGCTGCTCGACGGTGATCCGCGTCAGCGACCGACTGTGTCGGAGGTGTTCGATCGAATGGTTGGCTTCGAGTCTGACTCTGTCGAGCCTCCGCAAATGTCAATATCATGATAGTCTTACAAACTCTCCTCTCGAGGTTGGTGGTTTCCTCCGGACTCACCCGCGTATGAGCACTGCTGATCGATGATCTCCATTTCGTTCGCTGTCATGATCATTGTCTTTCTACTAATCAAGTATCTAACTTGAGCATTAATGTTGCATCGATGTCAGATTGAGATGATGGATACGAGAGTGTGACTTGGACGATCATCCGCAAGATCAGACTCATCGTGCACTGTGTCACGGTTGACTCTGTTTGTTCCATGCAAGGTTGGCAATTGTATGCTAGTTCGATCTTCACCGGCGTGATCATGATCGTCCTAGCATACACATGTTAACGGGGTGACAAAGGAACCTTGAAATTTATGGATCTGGCAGTACTTATCTGTCGAGGAGAAGCCAGCAGGAACTTAGAGGCTTGGAGCTTGGAGCATGCAGCGTGAGATTTCCATTTTTGTTATGGAAGCAAACAGAGCATCACTGGCTGGCATGCACCAAGACCGTGACCTTTGCCAGGACCCATCAACGACGTGACAACGTTGCCTTGCTCATAACAGGATTAGACTACACGTTGTCAGTTGCCCTTGACCCAGGGTGCAATCTATGTCCCCATCAGAATCAGGGCGTTCTGGCCCCATGATGACATTTAATCGTTTCACAAGTTGCGCCAGCAGCCATCGATCGACGAGTCGCCACCACGAAGTTCGAGCACCAAGTCACATTGGTGAGTTGCACGTCCCTTATTTAGTTTGCAACATGCCCTCAACGTGTTTCTCTCTGTAACACGAGGGTTACCTTTTAAATTGAGCGACGGTCAGTCAAACGGTCATATTCGTTGCCAGAGTTGTCTGATTCTCTCAGAGCGTGTTCGATTGATTGAATTCCCTGTTTGGGTTGGGTTTGCCGCACTCCGTACACTGCTTGAAGGGAATCCTTGAAAAACAACCTCGTTCCTAGGGCATTGAACCCCGCTAAAGTTAAGGCATCCGGGGAACAACGAGTTCCTTTGCCGGATCCAAACCCTTGCAAAATCGATTGCAGAGACGTGACATGTGCTTCCCGCGGTTTCGGTTAGGAGACTCGTCAATTTAAAGTGTTGTGGTACTCGCCTCCGTGCTTATGCGAGACTGACCAGACTGACAACACGGTCTGTCAAACAGGTTCACTCGAGAGTCGACACTCTCATCATCACGGGCTTGTGATCAACGCTCCGAACGCATCCTCGCGAGCGTTCTCGATTGGCGCGGACTCCTTGTTCCAATGACCCCACGCTCGCACGTCAAACACGAAAACACGATCGGACGGAACGCAAATCACGATCGGAGGTGATCGAGCATCACCTCCAGTCGTTTTTCAAGGTTGCACGAGCACCGAAGTAAGTGTTCGATTTCATTTTCATTTTCGATCCGAACGAACAGCGATCGGTGCACTCGACTCAGAGTGTGCGATCGCTTCAGTCCACCGCTCACGAACGAGAAGACGATCGTGCGACAGGGTTCGGCCGAACAGAGTGCCATGGCAAGCATCCATTCGGGACGCACGTTTTCAGGTGCATGGCATGCGTGTGGCTGTACACCGGCATGCGCCTCGACCTTGCCTCGAGTCCGAGACCTCCGAACGCTCTGTTCAAATGTTCACGTTCAGCCTCTTTGCAAACTACCGTAGGCATCGAAAATTCAGAATACTATCCAGTCAATCTACTACGCGTTTAACAAGAGATGTCGGTTGAAAACCTGCTTCGAACAGTGAGTATTCTATTTCAACAACTTATTACGGTGCTCTTAGTATACAACCTCCCAACAGCTCCAGGCCTTTGATCCTCTTTCGATCGTGAGTGCTGGTACTATCTGTCTCCCCGCTTAATGAAACTTCTGATCGCGCACGATAGTTTCCATCCATCGACACCCCGTACGCGAAGTACTCTACCTCAAACTATACCGCCCCGGACATGGAGATCCCCCCGATGTGCAACCTCGTCTCCCAGTGTCGAGAGCAGCTTAATCTCATTGACACCATCCTCGAGCAAATTAAATCAACTGTTCAAAAACTCAGCGACAAGCGCGAGCTGATCGCGTCTTCGATGAAGATGCACGAGGGCTTCATCTCGTGTATCCGCCGCCTCCCCTCAGATGTTCTCAGCCATATCTTCATGCAATGTTTGCCCAATTCCACGTACCTCACCCCGGATATAGAAGACGCGCCGTTGTTGTTGACACAGATCTGTCGGGGATGGCGAGAGGTCGCGCTTGGCACCCCAAGACTATGGTGTTCGTTGTGACATTAGGCGGGACTCGGAGCGACTCCTTTCCCTCTACCAACACTGGCTCGCGAATTCAGGTCGCCGCCCGCTTTCACTTGAAATCAGCTTGACCCCACAGTATGGCAATGACCCGGGTCAATGGCCAGCAATGGCCACGGAGTTCTCGCAGCTGTACACTAGTCGGTGCACAACCCTCAACATTGACTTTGATTCTGCTGATCATTTGGATCTTTTACTTACGGATGTTCCTAATCTGGAGCGCCTCCATCTTAGAGGCTCGGATACCATGAGGCGGAATGTATCGATCGTCCAACCACGCCCCCGCCTTCACACTCTCGTCATCGTATTCCCTACCTCTCCCATGCAGACTTTGACTTTCTTCAATCCAGGATGGACGAACCTCACGCGCCTCGCGGTGTCGTTCGATGCCGACCCTCGACCTTCTAACAATACCATCTTTCTGAGCCTCCTGCAAACGTGTCCCAATCTGGAGATCTTCGTCTTCTCCCCTGTCTTCATCATGATGCAGAGATTGGATAACCCTATCACATTGACACATTCAAAACTACGTAGGTTGGGCATACGGTGCCGGCTTGGCCTCGTCCTTTCACCTCTGGACACGCTGATTCTCCCAAACCTTCGTTGCCTGCTGGTTCACAATAGCCAAGATGTCGAGGATGTTCTCAATGATACTTCCAGGACAGAGGAGTCCTTGCCGACTGGGCGGCGTACACTCAACATGACCTTCGTGAACCTCGATAGCTGGAGCTTCACCCATGCTCTTTTCACGCTCCTCAATCCTGGGTGGATGGGACTGACCCACGTCAGGCTGCACGTTCGCTGGCATGGCACACCATATTGCCTGATGCCACTTCAGTTGTGTCCTCAGCTTGAAGACATGGCTGTATCAATGCGCACCATTAGGGACGGCGAGGGCCGCTACACACTCCCCGCCCATCACACACTTAGCTCTCTGACCCTTGGCGTCGAACGAGGCTGCATTGATATACTTCTGGATGCGTTGACCTTGCCCAGTTTGCACCATCTCAACCTCATGATGGACTCAGACTGGCCACAGCTGTCATTCAAGGTGTTCTTTTCTCGATCACATTGTCCACTCGAGACGCTCGAGATCCGTGGAGCGAAGGCATCCGAGTTGGGGCGGGAAGAGTTCACGTCGCTGATACCTACCTTGAGGAGACTGGACTTGCACGATATGTCAGAGTGACTTGTGGTACATGCATCTGCTTAGATACTCGGATGCCCTGATCCTTTATCCGTACAATCTGTCGATTGGAAAGGCGAGTCCCGCTGATGGAATGGACGTTTCATCACCACGCTGCATTCGGAGCATGATGTTGATGCTAGTTGACCACAAATATTATTTGCCTGTCTAGTATGTAAACGCCATACCTCCCAGTCCCCGAATCAGTGGCCGCTGTAATCATATTAGGATCGCTTTTTGGCACCCACACGGTGGACATCGAAGTCTCGTGCACACATCCTTGCGAGCGAAGAGTCCAATGGACCTGGGTACTGGTAGCGCCATTCTGAACATTCTCTCCCACTTGGATTGACTGTCTTGGCGGCGGTCCTTGTTGTTCCGGAATACAATCCTGTAGTAATCGTATGCTTTCGACGCAGTGATGACAAATGCTAGACATTCGTCTGGGCATCCATGGATCCAAAAACACTATAGTTATAGGTGTGATCCCTCATGAACGCGACGAGACATCTTCCACGCCTGGACGCGATACTGAATCGAGGAGTCGCAGAGAAATCCAAAGAAAGTCATGTGCGAAAGCTGGGCCACTTACCTTTTAGGTATTCATGACTCGGTCACCAGGCGGGTTCAATGTTGCATCGAGGTTGCATCAAGGTGACCATCATGTGAGTCAGTGACTCCTTGGGTACTGCGGGATCTATTTCACCATCTCCTCCAGCCCGAGCCCCCATGCATCCGCTTATGCGGTATTGACGCGGGTGAATTCGGCGTTGACCAAGGTCCTGGCTTGCTTTGATTGACGCCGGACGGTAGTATACGTCACGCAAGCTCACTTCTAAAAGTTGGGTGCTACTGAGCTTCTTGAACGCGGTTTGCGAAACGTGCTTGTGATCCCCATGTCATCTTCGAGTAATGCCATCATGAATCATGATGTCACAGTGATCGCAGCCTGATCATCACTATCATGGTGAAGACTCCGTAGTTTCTCACCCACTCTAGGAATGGCATGAGGCGCAAGGTAGTTAATTGACACTTCCTCGTGAAGTGTCTCTCTTTGCAAAACCAGCGCTGGTCAGCACTTGTACTTGACACCGTATAACGCTAGCAGCTACAAGACGTTGGCAGAACGGATTCTCGAGAGTGACGAAGACCAAAGTTTGTTACCTTGTTTGACTTGGGTCGCTATGGCGCTAATCCAGTCCATCTCTACTGATATTTGCGCCAACTCCTCCAACTCCTCTGAAAAGAGCTTGATTCATTCCGCGCAAGATGGACTCTGCAATTCGCTCAAGGTGGTATGGGGATTCGACCGATCTTCAGTATGCGACCGACTTTTCATAACAGACATTCGTGAATCGTCTAATTCGTTCAGTAGACCTCCACCTCCACCCTACAATAACCTGTCATCAAACCCCGGAACTCCCTTGTATGTCGTCGTGCCTTGAAACACAGATATATCTGATCCGTGTGTAGACGGCCACCTCCGTCGTACGATGACCTGTTCCGGTCCCTTCCAAGAGTGAGTCACACATCGAGGTGAGCCGAGCACATCGAGGTGTGTCCACGAACGCAATCCAACGACACACGCAGCACGACACGCCCACAGGAGAAGCGTAGGTCATGTCTCCGTTCAATACTACTTGCCGCCATCGTCGCCATTCTTGCCGCCGCCATCGTCTACAGGGTCATCATGCCACGTGTTGAGGAGGCATGCATGTCCAAACTCGTCGATAAGGAGAGGACGTTGGATGCTAGTGCATCCAGGCTACTGGCTTGGGAAAGGAAGTTGGATCGTCGTGAGACCAAGCTAGAGGAAGCTGAGAGGAAGTTGGAAATCCCCGCGTCAGGACTCGAGGAACAGAAGGCGAGGGCTTGTGCGTCTAAGCTTGTCGATGCGGAAAAGAAGCGGATCGATTTCGCGTCCAAACTCAAGGACGCAGAAAGGAAGTTGGAAGCTTGCCGCAAACAGGAAGAAGTGTGGAGAAAGGACAAGAAGACCCATGCAAAACTCGTTCAGAAATGTAGCCGGGATCAGGAGATATGTGAGGCGGAGCGGCAGAGACATGGCGATGTAAACCATCCCAATGGGCGACCCTTGTACGACATCATTCTTCCTCGGGCGATTCGGTGGATCATCAAGTGAGTTCCTTGTGTTTATGGTTTCAGACGATACTAACGGTTTCATTGCAGGACAATCTTTGGCAGGTGGATTGGAGGGGCGGACATCCTTCAGATTTGCCTATCAGCTCTGGATTCGCAATCTCTGAGTCATAACAGGGCTTTCAATTTTCTGTCGCCGCTGCTGTTTTACCCCAGCCATGGAAGGCATATCAAGAAAGTATGTAGGTTGTATGTATCAGGTTCGCTGCCTCTGCGCCACAGAGAAGGGTAACTGGAGCGACGACATTGCATCTCACACGTGTTGAACACATCGTGGCCTCGGCCGCTCTCGCCCTAGGTGTCCCCCTGCTGCGCGCCTTTCACCCTTTCAGCACACCTCCCTCTCAGTGTGATTCTATGACATCACCCATGTTTTGCTTTGTCCCATCTCTGAGTACTCTTTATCACAATGAACGTGAATGCGCGACCCACTTGTGGTAGCGTATAAGAGGTCAGTCACTGACCTCTTACTGACAGGTGTCGCTCTGAATGGTTCAGAGCGACACCTGGCAGTAAAGACCCATTTCATTCCGAGTCCAACCACCAACTTGACGAACCTCCAGAACGTACCTCGATCCCCCCTGATTGGTCCCATAGGCCTCCACCTCCACCTCCATCGCACCCGGATTCCACGGAAGTGAGATCCATCCAAGTTGTTCGCCGTTGATTCTCGATCTGACTTTATGGGTCTCCAACGCGACGCCACGCAGGTCGTCACGCCCGCGAGAGAAACGTGGATCGTGACTCAAGCTTCGGACAGCGTCGTCGTCAGGAACTTGGTAGCGACCTGCTCTCTGTCATGCTCACGACCATAGTGAAACTAGATCTCTTGCCACACCCAGAAGGATTGATCGGCGAATGGTCGGCAAGTGATGTTTAGCGTGTAACTTTGAATGTCAAGTGTTTGATCTCGACCGCGATCGGGCCAGATCTAGTACTTCCTCCACCCGGAATTCCGCCGTGCGTGGATTCCAATTATCATCTTCAATCAAAGACTCGAGATCGGGACGTCGAGACTTTGCAAAGGACTCGGAGTGCCAGTGATGTAAGGAGAGTGCCAATTCTGAGCTTGGCACGGTGTTGGTATGTCGCCCAAGGAATTCCAACCGCTAGACCCCCGGGGTATAAGAACGTAGTCTGGTGACCAGACCTGTCTATGAGGCAAGCCGTCGATAGACGTAAGAACGAGCTGATCCCGGTCGAGGCGAAGCAACAACTTTTGACCCTCCACCTCGCTCCCTTCGCACTCGTTGTATGCGTCACATTTTACCATGCCCGCGACCTCCATTTCTCGTCTCCGTCGACTCTGTGTATTGTTGGGCTATACCGGTACCGTCGGCGGAGCCATGCGCGGAATTGACCAAGCCCAATGTCGCCGCCTCGTCTACTTTGAACGACTTGTCGGGAAACCTACACGGCGTTCATGCATACACAATCTACTTTGTCATGGGTGCCTGTAGCAAACTCGTACAGCGCATCTGATCGTATTAGCTGACATCAGTTTTATATTCTGTGTTGCAAGCACTTCCGCTTTCCCAAGGAACCCACTCCCATCAACAGTACCGAACCGTCCATACCAGGGTGCGTTTCCCAGTACCAACCTTCCCGCCATCTCGATGCATTCCACCAAAGTCGCTTAATCCCACGGCCATTGGATTAGCCCAAGGTACAGTATGATTCTACCAATTTGACCACTGAGATAACCACCTTACAACTCTGCTTTAGTGTCGCTGGCGACACGCCGGTACACCTTTACCAAACCTCGGAGTCACTGCATATTTGACAATGTTCCTTGCTGCTCCCATCCCATGCCACCGCACATTCGCTGTATAGGGGAGTTTACGGTTTTCTCTGTACATCGGAAAAACTGGTCTTCACTTCGTACTTTGGTCTGTGTAAGTCCTACATTTTGTCTAGCTTCTGCCAGTGTTTTCTCATGCACAGAAGCAGGAAGTGGAACGGGTTCCTCGCGCGACGTTCCTCCCCAACGCCTCGATTTATCCGGTGGGATTCGGTGCTCGAACGACTCTCTTGCCTATTACCATCTGCCATTGATGTATCGCGGCATAAAATTCTTTCCGGACTCAGCCTTGCCTAGCTGCTTGTACGTGCCTAGTCAATCGTGTTGCATGTGCCTTTCTGTCGTTGGCTAACCACTGTTTGAATGGTCACGGATACTATAGCGATGACTCGCGAATCGCCGACGGACCCGGGTTTGGTGGACATGTTGTTGTGAGTTATCGGGGATTGACGGTGACCGAATGACGCTCCATGACTGGCAAACCTTTGGTGCGTTCATGGATGTGTCGATGAGCTGATTTGTAATTGGTTGGATCGTTGCGAGGAGTGAAGGAGTGATGCAGGACATCGTCTGGGATTCATGCACATGCTGGTGTGGATCGCTGGCGAAGACTAGTCTGCATCAGTCCGTCGCTCATTGCAGCGCTCGAACCGGGGGTTGGATGGATGGACGTGCGTGGATCTAGTAGACCATCCCAGTGACCATATTTTTGTCTTGTGGAACGCGTATCCAGGAGGGAGAATCGTACTCATTGGCTGTCTGTTTGTCAATGCTCTCGTGGACAGAACTTTGAGAGACACGTCACGCGTCATTCCTCGTCTCGGTCTGCCAAACAGCGTGAATCACAAGGTTGACGTATTTCCACATTGATTAAATCCATAACAGAGGGTATCCTACTAGCTGAACAACGACAACAACGACAACTCAATCGGGACGAAGGAGGGTACCCAACCACAGATGATGATGCACACTCTACCCCACCCACAAAGTGTCCCCACACCTCATGCCACCTCATCCCATTCACCACCATTCCGATTTCGACGAGTCCGAGCCAATGATATCCGCGAGTTGTGTCTTTGGAATGGCGGATGGATATGTCAAACGTTGCAAGCATATCCGATCCCGATGACGGTATATTCGCTCCATGCGGTACCGAGGAAGGAGAGGCCGATTGGTAGGCCTGGGGCGGGGTAGTAGGTGTTGGGACCCGCGCTACCGATGGTGATGTTGTTGGGGTAGAAACCTAGGGGAACTGGGGGGGAAATGTCAGTATGGGACGGTGCTTCGAGGGAGGAGAGAGTAGATGCTACCAGTGATGATAGGGCATCCGGCGATGGCTAAGAGGGACAATTAATGATGAGCATCAGCGTGGTGTACATAACGTTGTGGATGAAGAGAATGGGACTCACCAGCAGGGACGGTGGTGAATCCGGGTGTAGGGAGCATGAGCGCATCCAAGGCATACATCTTCAAAGGTGTCCGTCGCGCCGAGTTCCTTGTTGAACGCAAGTGACTCGTAGTAAGATGGGTCGTATCCGGTGGTTGCCTCGGATGCGATCAAGCTGGACGTGAGCAAAGCAGGATGCTCACATTGGTTGGTCTGTGCATCGGGTAGGCTTCTCCAAACATGGGTTGGCATTGTCAAACGCGATGACATCAGCCAAGGAGGACACGTTCGAAAGGTTCACGATGAGTGCATCGAACCATTGGTTAAGCTGAACCCACACGACCAATTGAATCACCGAGCAGAATTAACGCGATACACTTCTCATCACAACAAACCTTGAAATCAGTTGCCAGAACGTCGGATTCGTTGTTTGAATTGTAGATATCGTATGCGGATGGAAGCTCAGCGGGGTCAACGATCGTAGCACCGAGCTCATTGAGCGTTTCGAGAGCCTGTTCGAATACAACGTTGACATATGGGTCGTTACCAGTCATGCTGTCGTTTAAGAATACAGCACGTGGAACACCGATGCGTTTGCCAGCCAGGGAGGAGTTGCTGAGGGCCATGGTGTAGTCGGGAACTGGGGCCCTAGGCTGGGCGAGCGTGAAGTTGTCGTTGGGGTCAGGACCAGCGATGATGGACAATACGATAGCTGCGTCTGACGTAGGCCGAGCAAGGGAACCGACGGTGTCTTGATGCTCAGAGATGGGAATAACTTTGAGACAGAAAGTACAGGTGGTTGTGAACCACCGAACCGCCAGCACGCGAGATAAGGCCGACAGTGGGTTTGATCCCCATAATGTTGTTCTGGTTGGCCGGGCATGTGATACTCCCATCAGTTTCCGTTCTACAATCAAATAAGTCGGTCATTAGAATGAGAACGCGATACAACGCACCCAAGGGCTACTGCCGTCAAACCGATGGAGGAAGCGACTCCCAAGTTGAAGTACAGGCTGTACACCAGTCTCCCGGGCCTGAGCCCCTTGCGGGGCAGTCTACTATTACTACTGTATTACAGCTCCGGTATCGGAAATCGTTCATCTCAGTCGAATTCATCAACTGGCTCAGCATCGTAACGGTTTGAAGCAATCAGGGTTATGCGCGGCAAGACGAGCCTAGACGGCGTGGCTGTACACCGTACGTGTTGTGTCCTGTTCAAACGTTCAGCCCTCGAAAATTCAAACAACGTCAAGTCAATCTACTACCCTCTAGCAAGAAATGTCGGTTGAAGACCTGCTTCGTACAGTGAGCATTCTAGTGAAATAACTAGTCAGTGCTGTTAGATAACCTCCCAACAGCTCCAGGCCTTTGATCCTCTTTCCGAGATCGTGAGTACTGATACTACCTGTCTCCTAGTGTAATGAAAACTCTGATCGCGCACCATAGTTTCCATCCATCGACACCCCGTACGCCAAGTACTCCTCCTCAAACTATGCCGCCTCGAATATGGACATCCCCCCGATGCGCGACATCGTGTCCCAGTGTCGGGAGCAGCTCAGTGCCATTGACACCATCCTCGAGCAAATTAAATCAACTGTTCAAAAACTCAGCGACAAGCGCGAGCAGATCGCGTCTTCGATGAAGACGCACGAGGGCTTCATGACCTGTATCCGCCGCCTCCCCTCAGATGTGCTCAGCCATATCTTCATGCAATGCTTGCCCGTCGACACGTACTTCACCCCGGACATAGGAGATGCGCCGTTGTTGTTGACACAGATCTGTCGAGGATGGCGAGAGGTCGCGCTTGGCACCCCGAGATTGTGGTGTTCGTTGTCTATCGCAGACATTAGGCGGGACTCGGAGCGACTGTTTTCCCTCTACAAACACTGGCTCGCGAACTCGGGTTGCTGCCCGCTTTCACTTGAAATCTCCTTGATCCACCTTTTCGGACACCCACATCTATGGCCCAGAATCGCCACGGAGTTCTCCCGGCTGTACACCAGTCGGTGTACCACCCTCTACATTGACTCTGGTTCTGCCGATAGTTTGGATCTTTTGCTTGCGGATGTTCCTAATCTGGAGCGCCTCTATCTTGAATCCGCGAGTCCGAACATATCAATTACTCAACCGCGCCCCCGCCTTCACACTCTCGTCGTACTATACCCTACGCAGACTTTCGCTTTCTTCACTTCAGGATGGCCGAACCTCACACGCCTCGCGGTGGTGTTCGATCCTTACCAAAAACCTGCCGACAATACCATCTTCTTGACCCTTCTGCAAACGTGTCCCAATCTGGAGATATGCTGCATCTCCCCTGTCTACCTGCGGAGCCCTGATAACCCGATCCCACTGACATATTCAAAACTACGGGTGTTGGCCATAGAGCGCGGGGCTGAGTCCAACCTTTCCCCTCTGCACACGCTGATATTCCCAAATTTGCGTCGCCTGCTGGTGGACCGCATCCGAGACATCAATGCTGTTTTCAATGAAATTTCTGCGCCAGGGGGGTCCTTGCCGGATGGGCGTCGTATAGTCCACATGACCTTCGTGCAACCTCTTATCCAGGAAACTGCTTATGCTGTTTTCACGTTCTTCAATCCTGGGTGGACGGAGCTGACCCACCTCAGGCTGGACGGTGTCCATGGCGCAATATATTGGTTGATGCCACTCCAGCTTTGCCCTCAGCTTGAAGACATGACTGTATCAATGCGCACCGTTAGGACTGGGGACCACTACACTCTCCCCGCTCATCACACGCTTTGCTCTCTGACCCTTTGCGTCAAAGAAGCGTCTATTGATATACTTCTGAACGTGTTGACCTTGCCCAATTTGCATTATCTCAGCCTCGCGATGGGATCAGATTGGCCACATGGGTCGTTCCAGGCGTTCTTTTCGCGATCAAATTGTCCACTCGAGACACTCGAGATCCGTGGAGCGAAGGTATCCAATTTGGGACGGGAAGAATTCACGTCGTTAATATCTACCTTGAGGCAACTAGACTTGCACGATATGTATGAGTGACTTGTAGTCGATGCATCTGCTTAGAGACCTGGTCGTTTATCCGCATGATCGATTGGAAAGGGGAGTTTTGTCAATGGAATGGACATTTCATGACCATGCCCAGCTGTATCTGGAGCATGTGCTTTTGCACCCAATTTATGTTTCGATGTTGATCGAAGACCCGTCGGAATGGCATCAAACGAGTAAGCTATGTTGTCTCACCCCTCTCCCCGGCTCTAACATCATGCATACGTACCCTTAGTACTCGCCAAGAAGGTAGGAACTTTCGTTTTAATCTATGACCAAATACTGGTATCTAACAGCGTTTGACGTCAGACTCATCAGGTATCAAACTTGGATTTCACCGTACAAACGGGTCTCATGGCGTGCGGAGAGTCGCAGAGGTAGTGCGGGACGATCTGCCTGGTTTCTAAGGCGAGATTTCAGCGGGATCTTCTCCTGCACCCCTAGCCGGCCATGCAACTTAATGCGATCCAGCGATCAAGGACAGTGTTCCTTTGACGGAATGCCAACCGTGCACAAACGGCGCGTGGCATCTCGTTCACGTTCAGCCTTGCAGTTACAGACTACACCCATGACAACAAAGCGAGTAGGATCAAGATAGTAGGCGCAGTGTGACGGAACGGACAGCTTCGGGCCGGATTCGCTACGGATTGTCGGAGGAACTCCCTGGTGGAATTCACTGTCATATCTAAGTACAAGCGAGTCCTCTTATACTAGAACGAGTGGCTCAGTGGCTCAACGTCAACCACGAGTCCGTGATGAAGTCTGTAATTACAAATGAATAGGTGTATGAGGAGGGGTGGAAGTGTCTAGACGGTGAGGCGGTAAGACTCATGGCTAAGTCGTGTTCGACGCGTCATCACCTCGGAGGCCGCGTCAGCGTCGGTCCAGGACCGAGGTCGTGGTAGTTCCTTAAGTACAGAGGACACGAACGGTTGGCGGGCGGCGCTGAGTCAGCGACAATTTCACGCATTTGCCCGAAATATCGAAGGAAGGTTTTTCCTGATGATGCAAGTTGACAGCAGATACCATCCAACTAGCAACATAGCCTATGCTTCGAGTGTAATCATGATATTTCCTGTATTGTACATTTCCTGAGTTTTGATACGTGATTATATGCCTGAAACTCGTGATGACTCAATCGACCTGCTAACCGTCATCCTCAGGCTTCGAGTCAGACTGCTGGCTGTCATCCTCCGAGTCATCCTCCGACTCGGAGTCAGACTGCTGGCCGTCGTCCTCCAAGTCAGACTCCTGGCTGTCAACTTGAACCTCCGGCTTCCAAGCCGACTGTATGATCTCCAGTCCGATCCCACTTTTCCACACATCAAGAGACAGGTCTGCGTCCCCGACGTCATCAATGCCCTGCTCGTGCAAAAATTGTTGAACGCTGAAGTACTCGTTCTCTTTTTGCACGTCACCGCCGAGAAAAGTAACCAGCAGGCAGTGTCGGAAATGTTTGCGAAATAAACTGGCGCTTGGCCGCTCAGTCAGCGGGATGTGTGAGAAATCAAGATTGTGATGCCAGAGCTCATGCTGTGAGGATAAAGCAGTGCCCGGCGGACCAAAGAACACCATGCGGTAGTTGTCCTGTAAACGAATCGCAAATACGCAACCCAATCAAATATAGTCAAGACAATTACTCACATCCACATCGATTCCGAGATGGTTGCGTTTGAACAGATCCGCAACATCAGCGCGAAGACTGATGGCATTGGTCACGCCAAAATACATGTCTTGATCATGTTCCACCAGATTGAAATTCTCATCCAGCACACTGCCCTGAATTTTTCGCAACCTCAATTTAGGTCCGTAATCATCACGGAGAGAAAGATATCAACCTCAGTGATGCCCAGCCATGGAGCGTATATCCAAGTTACCACTGGGGCTTCGTCGGCAGTTATGACGCATCGGCCGCTGTCTCGTTGTACGACACGTGCTATAAATTCGTCGTTTCCAAAGGAGGACTGACGAGAGAGTAAGAAACCGCTGTAAAAAGAAATTGGATTCCGTACTTGGATATGATCTTGACCTGCTAAAATGCTGGACTTCTCATCTTCGAAAAAGGATTGCTCGTCCAAAGCGAATCTAACAAAAGTATCGGGACTGCCGGCGTCTGGAAGGGTGGATGCAAATGAATGGATGAATGAATGCGCTAAGTAAATAAGAGTCTGCAGATTCAATACCTGGTGCACATATGCCCAGCTCGCCGGGCTGAATAAGCTCATTCGAATCCGTCAAGATAACATGGCCATTGGCCGTAATGTCATACGAATAAAGGAGCCCTGTGCCAATGACATGCTCGACCTTGGCGTGGTACAACTCGAAAGAAGTTTTCGCCGGACCTTCCTGGTCATCTCGCAGAACGAGGCCAATCCAGCGATACAACTTCGAAAAGGTGACCTCATTATATGCATAGATATGAAGGCCTGGACTTGTGAGATGGCGAGTGGCGAGGGGAAACAGAGAGCTTACCACCGTGCAAACTAGGTTTCGCACCATCAAGTGACCATACAAATAGGTCGCGCCCAAGCTCCTTTGACTTGGCTGAAAGAGTATGAGAAGGAGAAGGCTCGTAGGGCGCAGACATCGGGCGGGAGGACAGAAGGGAGTGATGAGATGTTGGCACGACTTGGAGCTTGCGTGACTGGTGGACGGACACCAAGCAGCCACCCTAGGCCTGGTGCTCGAGTCGTGACCAGGGCACAATGAGAGCTTCTTCGGCAACGAAAGTGCAGCGGAAGAAAAACCGTTTGTAGCTCGGTAACGATCGCCATCGACGAGGTCATCATCAAGTCGTGAATACAGTAGCAAGACGACCGTAATAGATAATTCAGTACCATCTAAGGCCATTTGCGTGATCTGGGCACAACCAGGATTCAAACTCGCCCTTTACTCCTTCTTGGTCTCCCTCTCCAACCTCCTCAAAGCACGACGACGGATATCTTTATGCATAGAATGGGTGTATGAGATGAAGGCAGCCTTCCATCCAACGACGTGAATGATATAGTCGATAAGTCCATGACTCCAGAATGGGGTAAGAGTACCAGGACGGTCGGTCATTGCTGCTCCGCAAGACAGTCCGATCTTGCGCAACGCAGAGCGAACGTAAGCTTTGGGTGTTGGAACCAACAGGGACGATTTCCGAATATTGGACATTTTTGAGACCTAGAGCAGTACGGTGGACATTCAGCCGGGATGGCAAGCAAGCGACGGGAAGGAACCTACAACAAAGTGGGTGTTGAGGTGTTGGACGGTGATGTTGTGACCTCTGACCTCCTCCGCGAGTGCGCTGGTGAAGGTCGAGACAAATGCCTTGGTGCCCGAGTAAGTTGCAAGCATTGGGGAAGGAACCTGGCCAGCGAAAGACCCAATGTTGAGAATCAAGCCGCGTTTCCTGTCATCATGTGGCCCATAAGTCATCTCATCACAAAAACCACGAGATACTAACCTCTGGATCATACCAGGGAGCACTGCGTGCGTTACACGGACGGTACCGTTAATGTTGATGATCACGATGTCATCGTTTTCTTGCTCGGTCGTCTCAGCGAAATAGATTGGCATCGCGTGCGATTTGCCAACATTGTTCACTATCGGCAGCTATCAGTTCAGTACTCGTATTGTGGCCGAAAACGCAGTACTAACCAAGAACGCCGACGTCAAGGCTACCGAGTACCGACTTGAGCGCGTTGAGCTCGGTAGGGTCGTTCTTGGCGAAATCGATCAGTTGAATGCGAGCCTCGACTTTGCCCGATGTCTTGTTGGCTGAGGATGGGCACGGATAATCGAAAATGAGAGGGTGGAGAGATTCGGGGGGTGGAACGTGAACGTACCAATTTCAGTCGCAACCGAAGACAACATCGCCTCATTGCGCGCAACAAGGAGAATGTTGAAGCCTGCAGCGGCCAGCTGCAACGCAAATTCTTTTCCAATTCCATCAGATGCGCCGGTGACCACTGAGAAGAGGATGATGTGTCAGTTGAACCGAACCGGCGACGCGTGTCGGTCGAGTGCCACGTACCCGCCCAAGCACCCTTGGTCGCGCCAAATTTCTTGAGCTAAAGACCGAAAAGCGTGTCAACCTCGTGTCATGGTTTGTGCAACGCGATGACGCACGTTTGTACCGGGCCATACGAATGTTTGACTGAAGACGAGCGAGGTCTTGAGGAGGAAACGTGCCAAGGTGAATACCCCGACCGAGAGAAGCACAGTGTACGTCCAAGGACAGGCAGTGACTACAGAATCCGGTTTTAATCGTTGTGTAGAGGTAGGAGGTTGAGTATACCTTGGTCAGAAAGCCAGGCTTGCGGGGACGGTATCGACATCGTGGTTGTATTGTTGGCTGCTGCCAGTTCAGTGCAAAGAGGGCTGAACCGGTGACTCGTTGACTAGCCGAGCCCACTATCACGCGCTACTTGATTTCTCCAAGCTGGCCGATCGCTCTGGACAGAACTTGGAGCCTTCCGTTTTATCTAGCGTTTATAGATAATATTTGGTTACATCTGACATGCTGTTCCGCCGCGTTGTGCACGACGCGGCGAAACTGCCATGATGGTCAGAAATCGCTGGATGTTGGTGAATCCCGTACGTTGTCTTGTAAGTCGTGATTCCTAACTTCAAGAAGCATCGTCCCTCTACCAGTGGGACGCGGGCACCACTGACATCCACGTCTCAATTTAAAGATATCTGGATGTAGTCCCGACTCAGCGGAGTACTTACGCTCCATCATCAACAGCGGCGATAATCCGGTCGTTTCCTGTGCCTTGGAAGAGCTTTCAGATACACACGAGGGCATCTCACAGGAAGATGTATGCGTCATCGGAGCCATGCACCCCTCCGGTGAACCGTACTACGCACCAGCAATGAAGGACTTAGCCAACATAGACTATGATTCGTTTTACCATTGGGTTGGCCCACCGCCCTCCACATTTTCTCCCGAGACGGACATCCGCGTCATGCCACATTGCGAGCTAGGTGAAACATGGGGGGCTGGACATGGGGTCGTGGAGGCACCCTGGCCGAACGATGAAGAATGGGTGTATTGTGTCACGCATTGGGATGCGAGTTATATCATGGTCCAGACGTTCGCGCTTGATATTCTGGGGCTCGCCACGCAGGGACGAATGACTGCCCTACGGCTCTGGCGGCTTGCGACACAACAGGCCGCTAAAACAGCCCTCGGTTTTCCGAGTCGCCTCAGAGGGGTTCATTATGGAGCCATCCAGCAGCATACAGGATGGCCTCCCCCCGAGGTATTTATACGGTTCACGGAGCCCATGTGGAAGGACCTCGAAAACCTCGGAGATGTCGAGGTTGTGAAACAGAGGTTGGTGTACGAGGGTAAGTTTTGGATATGGATGGCCCCTGATAGGCAAGTGTGTTCATTTCAGAGTGTCCACTGAGACGATCCTCAAGTACTGTCTGTTTTTCCAGATTCCCTGTGTCGTCCACGGAATATGATCCCCCAGCACCAACACTCCCTGAAGTCCACTTGTCTGAGAACCCTAGTAGCGTGTTCGAGAAACTGCCCTTGGACATCCTGATGTCCATTGCCTCAATCTTACCTCTTGATTCCCTCGCCACTCTTGCGAGTACTTCTCGCTTGCTACGCACGAGTATCTTTGGGAACGAACAACTCGCACGTACTTGGGTCCTGACCACCGCACCCTGGTGGGTTCCAGTTCCTACACGAACTCCACGGATCCAGACATCCTCGACTACAACCATTTTGCCATACCTTGCTTCACAATCAAGCCCGTGCCACCTCAGCACTATCGGTTTGGATTGGGCATACATTAGGCGGTGTGCACGGTCTGGGTCGATGCGCAATCGTCGACGCATATGGATGACAGTGTTAGATATCGAACGGGTTGCAGATTTGGCTGGCGTGTAGGAATCGAGTTGTTTCAGAGAGTACGTCAGGCAGTGTATGAGGTCGGGGGTCCATGTTGAATCGTCGACCTATATCATCCCAAGTATCATCCAGTCTTTTTTTGGTGGTGGAACGATGCATGACGGGTCTTCAGAGATTATCAAAACATAAATTGGGTGCAGATGCAGCTGAGACACGGTCACGAAAACATTCATTCCAACTCATCAGAAAAACTATTCTTTCCCGATCGATAGATTGTATGGATAAAGGATCCGGGCATTCAAGTCTAAGCAAATGGATTTAAAGTCTCTCCGACTTATCGTGCAAGTCTAGTTCCTTCAATGTAGGTATCAACGAAGTGAATTTTTCCCGTCCCGCCTTGGATGCCTTCGCTCCACGGATCTTGAGCGTCTCGAGCGGACAACTTGATCGAGAAAAGAACGCCTTGAACGACAGATGTGGCCAGCCCGAGTCCATCGAGAGGTTGAGATAGTGCAAACTGGGTAGGGTCAACGCGTCCAGAAACATACCAATGGACCCTCGTTCAACGCCAAGGGTCAGAGAGCTAAGTGTGTGATGAGCGGGGAGAGTGTAGGGGTGGTCATCGATAACGGTGAGGATTGATACAGTCATGTCTTCAAGCTGAGGACAGAACTTGAGTGGCATCAGGCAATATGGTGTGCCATGGACAATGTCCAGCCTGACATGGGTCAGCCCCAGCCATCCAGGATTGAAGACCGTGAAAAGTGCATGGGTAGAACTCTGGCCATGAAGTTTCACGAAGGTCATGTTGAGCGAACGACGCCCATCCGGCAAGGACTCCTCTGGCGTGGAAATATCATTGAGAACATCCTCGACATCTCGGGTGCTGTCAACCAGCAGGCGACGCAAATTTGGGAATATCAGGGTGTCCAGAGGTAAAAGGATGGAGCCAGTCCGCCGCCATATGCCCAACGTGCGTAATTTCGAATGGGTAAATGTGAGAGGGCTATCAGATCTCTGAACGAAGACAGGGGAGAAGACGAAGGTCTCCAGATTGGGAAACGTTTGCAGGAGGGTCAGGAAGATGGCATTGCTGGCAGGTTGTGGGTTGTCATCGAACGATACCGCGAGGCGTGTGAGGTTTGTCCATCCGGAATTGAAGAAAGACAAAGTCTCGATGGCAAAGGGAGAGGACATGATGACGAGAGTGTGAAGGCGGGGGCGCGGTTGGACGATCGATATCTTCTGACTCATGGTATTCAAGCCTACAAGATAGAGGCGCTCCAGATTAGGAACATCCGCAAGCAAAAGATCCACACGGTCATCAGTACAATCAATGTTGAGGGTCGTGCACCGACTGGTGTAGAGCCGCGAGAACTCCGTGGCCATTGGTGACCATTGCCAAAAATTTCCGAAACCCCGTGTGCTCAAGGAGATTTCAAGTGAGAGCGGGCAGCGACCCGAATTTGCGAGCCAGTGTTTGTAGAGGGAGAGCAGTCGCTTTGGGTCTCGACTAGTGTATGCGATAGACAATGAACACCACAATCTTGGGGTGCCAAGCGCGACCGCTCGCCATTCCCGACAGATCTGTGTCAACAACACGGCGCGGCTTCTATATCCGGGGTGAGGTATGTGCCATTGGGCAAACATTGCATGAAGATATGGCTGAGCACATCTGAGGGGAGGCGGCGGATACACGAGATGAAGCCCTCGTGTGTCTTCATCGATGACGCGATCTGCTGACGCTTGTCGCTTAGTTTGTGAACAGTTGATTTGATTTGCTCGAGGATGGTGTCAATGACATTGAGCTGCTCCCGACACT
>JBBPTG010000148.1:0-61602 GCA_038093975.1 Chalciporus piperatus
TGGAGACTCTACGCCCTGAACGGATTTGATTCTGTCACATCGAGCCAGAGCAAGCAAACTGGGCAGGACTGCCTCAAGTGCTTTCGAGAGGCGACTTTAGGTATATTTACACATCCGAGCTAGATTATGGCGGAGCTACACAAATGATCTATGATTAGACAACATCAAGAGCCGAGCGCATCGCAAACACATCCATGAATGGCATGGATGTAGAGAAGATGAAATGACTTGTGAAGCCGATGCCAATGTATCGGTGGACGAGTGGCGAACTGAGTATAACCTGCCAAATCGATGAGACACGCAGCATCTCAGGACATAAAACAAACTCACCGCCGTGAAAACCGAATGCCTTGCCAAATGTATGCGCGACCGTTTGCACACGATTGTTCAGCCCAAGTAGGGACACGTAGCCACTACCATTTGGACCACACAAGGCGGTCGTGTGCGCCTCGTCAACGTAGATATGGTAATGCCCCGCAGGAACGATCTTCTCGACGACTTCGATCATCGGACGAAGTGGAGAGAAGTCGCCGTCCATGCTGTAGAGACTTTCGACGACGACAAAAACGGTAGCTTTTCCAGCAATGACATCTGGGCGTTTCTTCAAAGCATCCTGTAACGTCTTCTCCAGGTCCGCAACAGAGTTATGGGCGGACTTGTAAGTGGATCCGCGACACGCGGACGAGCGGACGCCTTCTCACGCGGACATGTATCACGAATTGGACGATTGAAGCATTCCCGGACCCTCGTGGTGACCTGAAAAGTCGCGGTGATGTGGCGGACAATCCAGCCAATGGGGTGTGAGCTGGTATGCGGCGCATCTCATCGAGGACGGGTGGAGGACCACCTCTGAATGGTCCGGGGCGAAGATTGACCAGCGACTGGCACAGGTGGTGGAGGTAGATGAACATTATCCCCGTTAGCAGGTCCTCGCGGTCCGACCTGAATAAAGGACGTGAAGAAAGTAGAGACGTAGAACAAAAGGGGTGGCCCTGCCAAACCCGGAGGACTACAGCGCTTGCATAGGCTGTGGGGTGGACGTCCTGGGGACCCGGTGCTGCCAGAAGTCGAAAGGTAGTCCGCGAGGGAGTGGAGGATCGCGTATTGAGATTGGGCATTGACTGGGCCTCGTCTCATCGGACTGTATGTGTTAGAATCGTAGAAAGTGCTGTTTGGTGACTTGTCCGACATGTCTGGATCAAAGTCGGATGTGCGGTGCCTGAGGGAAGACCGACGTGGCGTCTGAGAAGTTAGAACACAAATGAGGTGGGTTGGTTGTAAGCAAAGTCGCGAGAGGTGCTGCTGCTCCTGCACGACGTCTTGCCGCTGAAGCGAATGAATGTAAATGCAACCCTCGAGAAAGAAACACAATGCTCACCCTTCTGAGACTCCTCGTAACGACGAGAAACCAACAAGCGCCCCTCCTCAATTTCCTTCCGCGTCCTGCAACTCCTTCGCGAGACAGAAATCCTTGCACCTTGAACTTGCCGCCGCAACTGGGGCACATCTTCAGACCAGTCAGGGCCTCATCGTGGGTATTGTGTGTTCTGGAGGATGGACGGGAAGGCCCCATGGTGGAGCGAGGAACGAGAGGAAAGACGAGAGAAGAAGGACATGCCTACTACGCATGTCATCGATCGCCTGAGTATGTCATCGATCGCCCGAGTATGTCATCGATATGCCATTCTCAGGCACGTACTGCCATTGGCATGCCGGCAAGACCCAGCCAATGGAAGCGGTCTCCATTGTCTTATCTCAAACCATTATCATTCCATTTTCATGGCCATTCGAAGGGCCTTGTTATGTAACACTCTCATCTTGTAAGCCGCCGGCATTAGGATGGCCCTGGGAAATTTGCGACATGCTACTTGTGTATCTTTAGGCAAACGGGGATTATCAGGGGAATACGCTTTGTGTAAGTATACTAGTAGTACAACGGAATCCGCAGGAACAACCAGAACACAGACTCAATATCGTGGAGGGGGTTCGTCCGAAATGGCAGTTCTGGCTCCGGTTCTCGAACATGCAAAGCATCCTAGATCCTCTGACCCTTCGTGGGCGGCAGTAGATCACGGGGATTGAATCTGTGCCCTTGAATCCTGTGGGGCATGTCTTCCTGGAGGGAATCTCATCATTCTGGCTTCTTGTGCTGTCTCAGAATTCACTGGTATTGTATACTCGAAATTGGTGCCCTCAACCATAATAGTACCACATCAACAGGGGTCCCCTCGCATTATGACCAGGGGACTTGCAACACAACGTTCTGAACTCGATTGGGATAGCAGCGGCGAACGGGACATCGGAGGGCCACCATTTGTTTCGGCCAACACGATATCTTTACTGTTTCGAAGATGAAGCTAACCACGCGGTGCCAAAATCGGACAGCGCCCTGATCCCAAGGGTCACGAGAGTACCACACAGCCACACAGCTTTTGGTATTTGTTACTCCGTTGAACTTTGAAGAGATTGCACGGCTGAATCTCCCACATCAATCGGTAGTGCAGCGAGCGCAGCTGCCAGGTTGAAGATGATGGACGGTGGGACGTTGCCCAAGCTGATCGCCTTCGATTTAGAGTTCGTATTTCCCCCCACTCGCGAACTTGAACCCGTCCAACTGACAAGATTGAAGTTATACCTTATGGGAGATGTGGATAGATACCCACGTCAAACCACCCTTGAAGCAGGACAGACACACTAGCGTCGTCTATGATAGCGCTCATGATCCGATGAGAGTAGAATTCTACAAGGACGTCCCTGAGATTTTGAGCAGCTTGAAAGCTCAACCAGGAGTGTACGTCGCAGCTGCATCCAGAACTGCTGCATCAAAACTGTAAGTCAGCTCCCGAACGAGCACAAGCGAATGGCAATCTAATCGACACGTGTGTAGTGCACGAGAGGCTCTCCGACTTATCCAGATTCCTGTATCATTCCCAGTTGGAAAAGATACCACGAACGCCCGTAGTGGAAGTGAATCACTGCCTGCATTCGACTTCTTTGATCAACTCGAAATATATGTGGGGTCCAAGGTTGCTCATTTCAAACGGTTGCACGAGGTTACCGGTATACCATACAGCGAAATGGTGAGTTACATTAATCCCAACGTATCTATCATGCCCCTGACACCACGAGTAGCTCTTCTTCGATGATGAAGAAAGAAACAAGGAAGTGGAGGAACTTGGTTCGTAATTTTTGTTCTCGATGTTGCAAGACTCACAATGTCATATATGAAGGCGTCACTTTCATCTTAATTGAGGAAGGAGTGAACTGGGAAATATTCCTGGAGGGACTTCGGGAATGGAGAAAGAGGCATGCCACTAAGGAGAATGCTTCCCCTGACGCCTAGTTTGAATGGACGTAAATTCGCACAATGTCGTCTAATTCAGGCCCTTTACCCCGTGACAGGGATTGAATCGCATGGGCGTCGGAGGGTATAACGAACGGATGGGATATGGTACGCACTCGCTACAAAAAACTCCTATTTGCAATTTACTCATCGGTATCAGAATCCAAAAGCATATGCTTATCTTGGAAAATCGCTGAGAATCGACATATCCACTGAGTTCATAAGGAGATATCACTGGCTCATGGACCATAGAAGCTTCTACAGGACGTTTGACAATAGATCGGCCAACGCCAAACTCGGTCCAAACTTCAACGTGACTCGTAATACCGGAGCGCTCAGTTTGGCAATCCTCTCTTTGTTCGTTGCTCCCTCAGGTGTTGTATAGCTCGTTGATGTTGTGTGGGTGCAAGTTATCTGCGGGTGTACCCGGTGGCTAATTTAGTGCACAGCCGACCTCGTGAATGTTCCGGGAGAAGACGTCCCTGTGTAGAAGGTCACAAGGTCTCCAGGGATTGCCTCCGGGATGAAAGCACAATTGCGTGCTGAGAGTGCTTTTGCCATTGGCAGGCATACCTCATCGACAACACAACGGACAGGCTGAAGCCTGATCTGTCGCTTCAGATGCTGTGAATGTGTTCCCAAGGTTGCCAATCGCGGTATGTTAGACCATACGTCCCGATATAGCATTTGGTCTCGTTTCTGCAGGAACGAGATTACTGCGGAATGGTTGTCGGGGTATGGATCTAGATAAAGCTAACTTCCTTTTATTCTCATCGCCACAGACATCAAGTTGGACGTGTTTCAAAGACGTCATGATCTCCGTACTCTTTTCCAAGCAATCTCTCTCGCAACTTCTAGTCATGATAACGGGGGTGTTCGGTTGGGAGGATAAGGTGAATGCCTTTCGCCAATTCACTGAGTCTCCGCAGCATCACGTCGATCGCCTTTGTTCATGGATTCAGTAACTTGCTGTAAACGGAGTTCAAGTACCTATTCCCAAAGCGCACAATCACACTCGCATCTCATTGGCGGGAAAACTGGTAGCTGCCCTGAAGCTTCTTCGTTTTGATATTCGGGAAACCTACGGAATGTCCACTCTGGGAGTTGCGGTACGACCCCGACCGAGCTGAGGGCAGGGCAGCCAAGTGTAGCCAGGGGATATAAAGCCTGGTCTCGTTCAGAGTCCGGCTCTTCAAGCCAGCATCTGCCTTCCTCACTACCCACTACAAATCCCCCTGTTTAATTGACGCACGATGTCGAAGAAGGCCTCAAAGACAGGTTGGTCTTGCTCGTTGGCCGAGCCGCTGTTGGATGGTCACGCTGACCACCCACTTCGTTACCTTTAATGCGCAGCCACACCCGCCGCTGGTGCCAAGGCCCCTGCACCATCCAAGGCTCCCGCCTCCCCTCCTGCCGTGAGCATGCCTTCCTGTCCCCTCAACCCACCATGGATCAATATTGACCTCCTTCACTACTTCAGAGCAAAGCTGACAAGACGACTCCCGAGTCCCCTCCCGCTAAGGCCAAGGGTGGTGAGAAGGGATCTAAGAAGAAATAGACCTGCCGGAGGGTGTACGAACAGCATCGCTTACTGTACATATCAAACCGATGGATTCACAGGGAGTGTGTTGTGTTGACGGAGCCCCTCGGGGAAAATACCTGTACTAACTGAACGATTACGACGGAATTCTACTACGACAGCCTTGGATTAGATACCTGCCATGCCGAAATACTAGCAGCTTTAAACCCTTTGTACACTTGACGCGTCGGCATACTGATTCTCCGCCGCAGTCCGATATTAACAACTTTGGGCATTTCTTATACTGCCTTACTTGGAAGAATAGGTATATCGAAGGCCACTCTGAAGGTCGTCATGACACAGGTCCTGAGTAACCACTGGAATATTACAGTTGTACCATTAGGGTAGGTTATATAAGCAGCGAGCTCGGCATGAGGCAGCGGAGTGAATAGACAGTCCTTACACAATTACCTTGTTCGTTTACGGTTTTCCGGTCTACTGCCATCCCAATTGACGCTGGCAGGTTGGGAGGTTGATATCGTTGATACCCTGCGAGAGGAACCACTCCGTTGTACAACTCCTGAACTCAGCTCGCCCCATCCCACCACTCCAATCGACAGTTTGACAAGTACTAGTGATGGTGGCGACGTGTCCTTCGGAGAACACACAAGCTGTTGATCAGAGCAGTTTCTGGAGTTCGGGCAATTTGAACTGGGATGAGCATCGAATTGGCTGGGCCATTGGTGGAGGTTGTGCTGCCCTCGTGAGTTCATGGTTTCCATGTATCAGTGGCATCCCTTTTCACGAGTGAGCTCCCTAGACACTCCTGATCTCTTTTGTTACTGTCTTGCAACATTGTCGGTGAGCCGTTCCTCAGTCGTCGCTCTCGCCGTCATATAAGTTTCATTTTCTTCTAGCAATTACAACAAACCTAGTCAACAGCGACAAATGTGAGTGATGCACCGTCTGAAGGTGGCCTTGAATTGACCGACGGATCCATGCCAGCCTACGAGTTTTGTATATGCCACCCGTCTACGCCATTATATCATTCTTTTCCTATCGGTATTTCCGAAGTTATACCTACTACAGCCTCGCAGAATCAGGTGAGTTACATCTAGCCTGTTCTGTGTATATCACTCATCTAATTTGCAGCGTATGAGGTGAGCTCGAGCGTTGAACGCGTGGATATCTCTAACATGTACTAGGCAGTAACTTTGAGCGCTTTCTTGTGAGTGTGGGGTTGTCTCTGATGTTTCTCTGACTGAGTCTTTGCATCGCAGATTACTCTTGATTGAATATGTGGCGGCCACTGGGTCAGGTCACAGTGCTCTGAAAGCTATGGAGCGAAAGGACAAGAGACCTCTTCCAATCCCCGTAAGGATTATCATTTGTGGTCTGGGTACGCATTAAGCACTTTCATAGTTTTGCTGTTGGAGATACCGCCCGACAAAGGTTAGCTTCGTGTCAGCCCTTCTAAAGGCGTTACTTACACTCGTATTACTTGTCAGGCCTATTTCATGTATACCGTTAAGGTACGGACACTAATCGCTAGTGCAACGTTATCCTTATTAGTTCGCAGTGGTCTGTCCTGCAATATGTGATCATTCGACCAGGTAATCCCACATTCAGACTCACCTTCTACTTCACGAACGCTCAATCTTGAACAAGCATGTTCTATCGCGGGCATAATTTGCCAAGCCTACAACGTTCTCTGTTCATCGGGCCCTTACAGCATCTACTTTGCCAACGTCTATCTTGAGGCAATTGATTTTATCAGCATCAGGTACTTACTCGCGCTCGTGAATTACTTGCCGCTGAGCATCGATCAGCGTTGCTCTGTATGGGCTATTTCTATTCTACGGTCTTACCAAGGAAGAGCTCCGAGGACGGCGACCTTTGGCGAAGTTCCTTTCCATCAAGCTCATCGTCATGTTCACATTCTACCAGTCATTTGTGGTGAGACAGTTTCGAACTGGCGCCATGATGCACCTATAATTTAACTGTACCGTACAGATCAATGCACTGGAGGGGCGCGTCATCAAGTGTGGGTTTCTTCCACGGCCTCATCTGGATGCTTCAACTCGTTGATACCACCTTACCTTCATTGTTTTCAGCCACGACATACTGGACAGCGACCAATATCGCAGATGGATTGAATGCTCTAGCTATATGTGTTGAGGTAAGGTCGAATTTATGCGCCCTGCAGCGAGGTTAAAACTCGTGCGTCCAGATGGTCTTCTTCTCGGCACTCATGATGTGGGCGTATACCTGGAACGAGTACCAGGTCGAAGGCGCCCCAAAGACTAGCGTATGGCGTCCGTTATGGGATAGGTATGTAAATCGATATATATCTCCTATCATTTGTCGCTCATCCCCTCGAACAGTATCAACTTCTGTAAGGACCTTCTTGTTGCACGTCCCCCGCTTCTGACTCTCTGTTAGCGGACTTCGTCGTCGAAATTGTGGGATCGTTCAAGTTTTTTATCGGTTATTCTCGGGGAAAATCCTCTACGCACTCTGGTCGTCGGCCAGACCCTGCGATCGTCAACACCTACAACAAGATGGACTTTGGTCAAGCCTTCGGTGTTGACGGTGGCAAATACGCGTCTGAGATGGTTTCCGCTGATGATAGCCCTTCGGCTATTCGCCCGCGCCACAGCTACGACGAAGAGATACACCTTGCTCCGTACCCATATAACGATGTTCGGAACGCCGAGAGTGGGAGTCCGATCGTGATGTAGTGTCGGCTCCGTTGACCTGTTACCCCTTTTCCCATAGACTCTTTCCTTGATTTTTCTTTTTTTCTGGTTGACAGTGCTAACGACAACTTTTGGCTAACGCATGCGATGTCATGCTCTATGCTGCTTTGACCCGCCCCCCACACACGCTCTTTACATCCTATGTACCTAGTGTGATCGTACGACTTTGCTCTACTACGTGCTGATAATTCTTATATACCTGCTTTCGGATCCCTGTCTCGATAGCTGTCTGAAACGGATATGCGTGGAAGGTATATTGCACTTTACGCCGTCAGTGCATCAAATCGAATTCAAGCGTTTTGCTATCTCCGATACCAATCTGGACTCGATCAGGAATCATATGCCAATCGATGCTGGACCAAGATTGTGTCAAGCAATTGCCGCGTCGGGTGCACATCATTTTGGCATCCCTGCTCGCCTACCCGAGATAAGCCTACGGTCAGCTTAGTGAAGCGTGAACGACCATCTTCATCCGACACCCGGGAAGACCCCTGGGCCACGCACTGAAAATGAAAAGCCATTGCAATACAACAAAGATCTGAAGAGTCTCAGCACGAAAAACGACACCTTTGCTATTTGTCCCATCTCAACCCCCTAGTCTCTCCTCGGGCGCACGTATCCTACATAACCCTAATAATGGGTTGGGATGTTACAGCTGTGCCGCTCACTTGAGCCCTCCTCCAGGGATAGGTCGGATGGTTGTAGCATTCACCAGCGGTTCTGTAAAGAATGAATGATGAACAAATTCGACGGACGTGAAGTAAGGGAGCATACTTAAATCATAGAATAAGATCCTCTTTGATCTTGCCATGATAACGAGCTTGTCGTCGAACGCCGATAGTGCCATTGGCGAGTCGGGTCGCAGATCAGCGGGTAGCCAGAACATTCTCCTCGGCCCGTTGGAGACCCAGCCTTGCCGACAATCCACGGAGTACGCGGATCTGAAGTATCTGTCGTATACGATGTTAGAGTCGGAGCGGGAAAGAAGATGAGGGCAGGAAGAAGTGGAAATTGGTGAAGTGCTGGTGGGCTCAGTGGGCGTCGTGGACTCGAAGGCTCTGGGTTCCGAATCCGTAGGTTGGAGTTGGGGTGAATCGGACGTAGTTTGGGTGGCATGAGCTGTAAAGGCCGCATCCCGTTTCGCGCCGAGTTCAGTGGGTTCATTGAGGGTATTCGAGTCAGAGGTAATCGTGGGATCGAGAGAAGAAGGGGAGTCAACGCCATCCACAGTTTCCAGGAGCGTTTCCTTTCCGCGTTCAGCATACTCTGCAAGGCAGTGGGACAAGTCCCAGGTACTGATGACGCCCCTTAAGCTCCTCGTGGAGATAGAACGATATCCATCCGTGAACTTGATGAAATCAATGCCTTTCTGATCTTCGGCGTCGTCGGATGTGTCCTTTGGTGAAAGACAATGCGGGGGGACATTGATGTGAGTCGGATCCCAGAGGAACAGTGATCCGTCTTCGTGCCCAACGACGACAAACAGCGCTTCCTGGGGTACTGCAAGTGCGAGGACTTTTGACGCTGTGCAGTCAACACGATGGATGACTTCGCCGTCTTCCACAGACCGCATCTCCACACAACCTTTATCGCTGCCAACCACCAAAGCAGAGTTCCCCGGGATGAATTCGAGAGCCGTGACAGATGCATGTCCCGTCTCGATGGTCGTCTTGGAAAGCATCGATGGCAACTCCCAGACCTGCGCTGTCCCCTCCCCGTGCGCACATGCGAAAAGCTCGCTGTGCGCTGTGAATCTACCGCACGTGATCTTGAAAAATCCAGGGGTACGCTTGAGGCGGGAACCGTTGCCAGCGTCGTACATGTAGATGCTATAGCTCTTGTCGACGTTCCAGCTGTATTCTGCCCAGTAGGCAAAATATTTCGAGTCGGGTGATGGGACCCCGCCAACTTTGTTCAGTGCATCTCCGCCGGTCTCCGGCTCCTTTATCAACGAACCATCAATGGCGACTAGTTGGAGACCAACCATTTGTTTGGCGAGTACGCTGCGTCCATCCGGGGCGGGCCAGAAGCCTTCGATCGTGGCCCTGAGTGAAAGTTGGAAATCTTTCCAACTCCTCCTTGGCGGAGCAGTGTGCCAGATGTTGATCCTACCGTCGTCAACGGAGGTTACCAACTGCGCTTGATCCAGCGTCATTGCGATCGCAGTGAAGTCAATTCCTGGACCATGATAAAATAGTGGGGGTTCTTCTAGCGTCGAGGACGTCGCAAGAGGTCTGCGCACCCTCGACCACGCCCTTGGTGTCTCCAGGAGCTCTAGACAGAAGACAAAATTACCGTAGGTGCAACCCAGAGCCTTTCCGTCGAGTGAGGAGGCTACGCAGAGGGCATCGTCCGTCTCAGCCATGCGGCCCACTAGCGTTGCAGGGATAAACCTCACCAGCTTCGCATACCAGACAGGAAATAACGTCGCAGCTTTCCGAACGTGATGATCGAACGACCAGATGTGGCGTGGAGACTTGCGAGTCCCGATCTCCCACATGAAGATATCCGTGGTGCATGCGGAGACGACGTATTTGTTGTCTGCGGTAATCCAGACTTGACATATTGGCTTTTTATGCGATCCTGTACATGTCCGCAAGCAAACCCCTGTTCGTGCATCCCAGAGACGAACGCTCAGATCGTCAGAGCCAGAGGCGATGCTCCTGCCGTCGGGGGAAAACGCGATGGTATTGACTTTGGAACTGTGCCCCCGCATCCTACGAACCAAGCGACCAGAGGATACCTCGGACGTTGTGACCGACGAATCGTCTGAGCCTGAAGCTATCAAGCCATCGCCAAAAGAGAACAGGAGACAGCGAATAGGACCTTGGTGATGTTCAAGTGAATGCTTGAGAGTCTTTGAAACCATATCCCATACTTGCACAGTTGCGTCAGTTGACCCGGAGGCAACGAGGACGCTATTCTGCGAGAACGCAAGAACCGTCACAGCACCGCGATGAGGAATTTGGTTTGGATCGAGTAACTGCTGTCCTGTGGCAACGTCCCAAACGTTGATTGTACCCCCCTGGTTGCCAAGGGCGACATAATCCCCCGAAGGAGAAAATACGACAGGACATGATGAAGCGCCACCATCAATGAGGTGACCAAGGTTCTTGCCGGTGAGCGCGTCCCACATCTGCACTCCGGGCGTCCCTCCAGCAGATGCAATCAAGTGTCCAGAAGCAGAGATAGCAAGGGATGTGATGGTAGCACCAGTGGATACAGAGCAAAGACTGGGATTCCAGTGGTCCTCGAGTCCATACGTCACCACGAACTTGTCCTTCAGCTCATGTTGGTAGGTCTTCCGTAATTGAACGTGCGTTGGTATGGAAGGGATGGAATAGTACACTTGAAGGGCTGCTTGTTGGATGGGATCGAAATACATGAGCACTAGTCTCTCTGCATCTTGAAGCAATGAAAGCGTCTCTTCGTGCAGTTTTTGGGAACACTGTAACCAGGCTCAGCGCTCAGTAGAGACCTATAACGAGGGTCTTTCCTTACCTTTAGCCAGTCAGCAGCTTCACGCAAGATAAACATTGCGCTGTCCAGCTCGCCAATAAGACTGAGCACCTCGATCCAGTTGAGGAGATATCCATGAGCGAAGTCCTGAACGCTCAAAACGAGCGTATCGTCGACTTTTTGATCCCATGGAACCTTCGAGAGATGGTGGGAAAACCAACGGCAGGCGTACCGCACGCCCTCTTTGATGTGGAGCCTGCATCTCTCGTCGAGGTTCTCGATTTCGCTATTCAGAGTGGACGGATCCCCAACTTTGCAAATGTCGGCTGTGAGATTACGAGTCATCAACTCCAAACATGCTTGTGCGAGGATGGTATGGTAGGTAACAGGGTCCACATAGTATTGTCGAGATCGATGGGGTGCCGTGAAGAAGTCACGAAATGAGGTGTGGTAGATGCGAACCGCGCCGTCATCACGTCCGTTGTCTGAGGTCACCAAAACCGAGCTCAGACTCTTGATAACGAACACTGTGTCGTAGTGAAACTTCCAGAGCAGGTCATGCAGACCGCGAGTAGAAAGGGGACTGAGGGCGAAGACGATAGATCCAAGCACCAAACGAACGCTTCCCACGTCTGGAATCGTACACAGAGCGTCGAGGTAGAGAGTGTCGAGATCGGAGTGAACTGAAGAACCCGTGGAACTTGCACCATCCGGGAGCGTTCGAAGGACGGTTTGTAGCCGCACGACCGGCGAGCTGTATTCATCACCAACAAACTTGACCACAGTCGTGGCAAAAATGAACAGCCCAGCTGCTTTTTGTACGAGCGCGTCTATCTCCTCCTTGGCGGGCCACGACAAAGAATCGTCGTCGGATATATCAGTGATCATTGAGAGGCGCATGTTTTCGAAGGAATGATGGAGATAGGCCCTAATGTCGTCGTCAACGCTAAAGTCTTGCAGTCGAAGGAGACAAGTCCTTTGACGCAACTCTGCGTGCTGGAACGTCTGAACGACATGCGGCTCGGGCCGACTGGTAAACAGAACCTTCAGAGGCCAGTTACAGTTCCGCAAAAGCTCGTCGAGGAGAAAAACGACCTCGTTCGCCATCTTGGCGTCATCGCACTCGTCAAGCGAGTCGATGACAATCAAAACCGGGTTGGGAAACGAAACTGCGGCGGACACGATGGGTTGCTGGAGAAGCCTGCGCATCTGTTCCACAAGCACTTTGGTAGGTATTGTGGCATCTGAATGGAGGGCGTCGACCAAAGCTGGTCTGATCGCCGGTGCGAAGGCAAGAATCTGGAAGGCGAGGGTTGGAAATAATCCCTGTGACCTTCGGCGCGAAATCTCTTTCCGGGAGAAGAAGAAACTCGCTGCTAGTCGCTGCTGGTTTGCGTACTGCTCTGCGATGGTCTGCGCAACGGCCGATTTACCAGAGCCTGCAAGACCGCTCAACCAACATATGGGTTGATCGGAATTGGGGCTATCGAACCAGTCTGCGAGACGTGCAAGCAATTCAAGCCGTGTCCCTGGAAGACAGGCAGGCGCGGGATGGCGCTCGATAGAGTCGAATGCTGCATTGGGTACGCTGGCCCGCAGCAGGCTGTCTAGTCCTTAGTACAGCCAGCACACTTGATCAGCACCAGCTACAAGCAGTAGTGACACTGGGGCTTACCTGTGGATCCTTGAAAGATCTGATTGCCATGAACAATTGTACTGACTGTTTGATTTCCTTGGACATGCGTCCTGGAATAGACGTGCTGGTCCCTGTGAACCTCGCTGAACGTCGAATGACTAGCATCGATGTTGGATGAGTTATTGAACATGAACGCTGCGGGAGAATTGCATGGGCGCTAATAGTGCTATGTGACTCAGTCCCCTTTGAGAAACGGTGGTAAGCGCTTTGTGTAAATTGTTTTGGGCCTGGTGCCAGGAGTTGGATGGGAGTTAGTAATTACATTCCAATGCACGTCCTCGTTACAGTATACGTCTTTTACGGATGTCTACATGACAAAGTCATTGACTGTAGAACTCTAGACCAAGCTCACACCACGGTGTCCGTCGTTAGGATATGCATTATGTATCGTCAGTGCGTGGGCTACATCATGAACAGAACGTTATGCGTTATATACGTGTGGGCCGACAATCAGAAAGGAGAAAAGAGAATATAATAACAATGCGGATGAGATGGGTTTGGGGGCAGCGCAGGTTGGAAAATCAAGAAACACTGTCAATGTCTGTGCCAGTGAAACGACAATGACAACAAAAGCCAAGAAAAGGTTCAAGGAGATGCACTTTACAGATCTAAAGATTAGACATCGGGAAGCAAGGGAAGAAAGAGAATTGAAAAAAAAACATCATGAAATGTCTGCGAGTATCAATGAGGTCCAAGGATGGATGGATGATAACCTGTCGTTGAACAAATGTGAATAACCAAAAACGAAATAAAGAGTCCTAATGCATGCGAAGCAAACCTGGTATATATACACCCGACTTCAGTTCGCGATCGGTGGCGACATCGCACCCTGAGCCGCAAGAGGCATCGCGTCCAAAAGCGCACGCAGCTCCCGAAGACATTCATAGCACCGCGCATGCACCTCCTTCGCGCTCTCCAACAAGGGCTTGATATTCTCCGGGGTCATCGCCAACTTGAGCTCAGGCAACCCACGCGGATCTTCAAGTGGCTGCGGCGGCGCACTCCTCACAGACGCAGTCTTCCCGCTTCCCGGGCCAGACAGCCGATGCGGACTCGTCCTCAGAAGCGACATGCGATTACCTCCCTTGGTCTCCCCCCGAGGTTGTCGTTCCCCATCCTCCACTTCCTCCACATTCGAAAGCCTCGTCGATCGCATCGGCCTAATCGACCTCGGTGACGCCTCGACCTCCACTTTCAACACCTGCGTCGTCTCCTGTCCCCGGCGTGGCGTCACCGGTCTCTGCAGAGGTTTCGGAACGCTCGGTACCGGAGGAGGCTGAGGCTGAGACTGAGACTGCTCCGAAAGGAAAGGCGACGGCGGTCCCCTCCTCCCCCTAATAGTCGCACTCCCTTCAATTCCCAACGCCTTCGCCGCACTATTCAAATCAGTCAGCGAATCCATCTTGTCCCAATCTTCTTCTTCCCCAGTCATATTGCTCTCACGACTCGCACTCCGGACATCACTCCGGCTGTCTTGCGAGGAGTCCCCAGCAGAGTAAGACGGTCCGCCCTTGTTCTTCTGCCCTAACCGGAATATAGAAGCAAGCGACGGTCGTCGAGGAGATGACTTGTGATTCAAAGGCGGCCCTCCATAAGGAGAGTTAGCCGGCACTTCCCTCGCCCACCGAACAGACTCGGGTCCAGTACTCGTCTTGGATCGTCTTCGGCCTCCACCAGCACCAACCCCAACACCAGCACCAGCACCAACCTCGGCATGCTGATGCGAATAATAATGCTGATGTTGGCTCCCAAGCGAAGACTCCGTGCTGAGCGACGCCGTCGAAGAAGGCACGACAGGCAGAGCAGAAGGAGGAGGTTGCACGACTTGCTCCGTATGACTCCGTTTCAACATCCTCAATATATCCCTCAACCCACTCATCCCTATCCTCCCGCCACGTTTCTTCTTGGTCGTGGTTTCTCCAGTATCAGCAGCGCCACGAGAGGCGGATTCCTCGGAAGGAAGCGTGATGGTGCTGCTCATCGCATCACCCCATCGCCAATTCCTGTTTACAGGAAGCGCACTGTTCTCTGGTATCAACAATTCGTCGAGTGGTAACTCGCCACTACTGAGCATATCTCGGAGAAGAACCAGTTGACGCTGACTGAGATCGTGTCGACCCGTCGACGCACGCCACGAAGGATTAGGAGGCCCGGTCGGCGACGAGGCGGTCGTCCCACTGTTCATTAACAACACCGGAGGTGGCTTGGACTCATCCCCAGACAACGTGACCGCTCTCTCGCGATTCTTCCGCCTATCGAGCTCGGATTGCGTTGAGACGGAAGGCGTGGACATGTTTGAAGATGGACCTGGCATGCCGGGAGAGGACACAGGGGGTGATGTTGGCGTAGGTGTCCCGCCGCCCAGCTCGATCAACAGCTCAGCACACTCCCACGAAATCTTGTATTTAGCTGTGATGGCGTGGTGGGTAGCGACGAGCTGTTTATGCTCCGCGAACGTGAGCGGGCTCGGATGGCTCGAATTATTCGTCGGCGGTGACGCATTAGAGCGTAGACGAGAACGTGGGCGAACGAGATTGAAAACATTGCTGGGCGTAGGCGAGGGTGAGGCGGCACGCGATGGAGGATCACTCTCGAGGATGGTTTGTACTTGTGCCAGCAAATGATGGTATGTCCATTGCAGCTCCTTCAATCCTGTAACGTATGTGCGTCAGCGATCGATTGAAAACCAACTTGTCGTTGTCAAGATGGACTTACCATCGACGCTAGCCGCAAACTCTCTCACCATCCCCAAATCCCTCTTCAACCCAATCTGCGCCTGACTAATCCTCGCAGGTATCTTCAAATCACCCAACGAATTCCTTCTCGGTACAGGCGGATTCGAAACAGGCGGATTCGGTGCTTGAGTGGCACGTCCCAACGATGCCGACTGGGGCGATCCCGGTGATTTAGGTGTGTGTTTATTTGGATTCACAGGCGTTGATACTGGGGTAGCCGGGACGCCGCCGACCACAGATCGTGGAGACATAGATACAGACGCAGGTGCGCTCGTAGAGGGAATCATCGACAACCCGTGGCCTTCGGGGATATGTAACGGCATCGAACGAGATTCTGTGACTCCCTTGATCGTCTGTGGTGGTGACGGAGGCTGCAACTCGATCGGGGGTAACAACTCTGGCGTTTGCGCCTGAAACTGTGGCCGCGACAGTATCTGCATCCTGGTAGCTCCATGCCCATCTTCAGAACGGTCCTGGGAGGATCCAGAGGGTACAGGAGGAAGAATATATGCGGCCTCGAGGGACGATTTCTTCTTCTTATGTTTCTTCACCCCAACAAGACTGATCTTGCGAACGCTCCCCATAAAACCCCTCGACCCCTCTTGCACAGGAATCGTCGGCATCGGAGGAATATCATCCACACTCTCCGTAGGCGTCGGCGTCGAAAACACCCTCGAAGCAGACGTCCTCCCAATAGACGATCCATAACTCGCGTGTCTCGTCCCAACCGACCCAAACTTGGCACTTCCACCCGCAATCGTCAGCGCAGCCCCATGAGGCACCTGCATCGACGTCGGCCGTCTGTTTGGTCCCAGCGACGGTTTGCCCCCCATCCCTGAGGTGCTCGATGATCCTTCGCCAGTGAATTCGCCACTGCTCGCCGCTTCGAACGTCAATCCGCTCGCCTTCCTTCTCGCCATCTTCCCGCTCTTACTGGGAGTCGTAGGTACCTCCCCACCACTACCCCCATCTCCAACTCCAGGTCTCAACCGCGCCTGATCAAGGCTCTTCTCATGCTTCAACTCAGCGGCTTGTCCCGGCGGCGGAGACCCAGCCCCCGAAAGGGCGCCGCCAGGGCGAAAAAACCAGTGCGAGTTGCGATTCCGACCAGAGGGCGTTTGCTGCGGTTGGGGTTGCGTTTGTGTATGTGCAAGTGAGCTTGGAGGACGAGAGCTGCCGTCTTCTTCTGTGATGCCTCCGGCCCTACCGAGTTCGTGCGACATCACTTCTGCAGGACCAGTACTGGCTCGTTTCCGTCTGACGCCCCATTTCTTGACTGAGCCGATACGGGATAAAAGGGGAGTCTTGTTGGAGCCACCAGGGGTAGCTTCCGTGGAGGAGGAGGACGTCATGGGTACCATGGACGGGGAAGATGCTCGATCTCTTTCAGGTGTTGAAGGCGGTAACGGTGGGGGCGTTAAATCGCGATGTTCTTCGATGAGCTCAAAGACGTTGTTATCCATATGTGGTGGACGCGATTTTTTACGAAGCCGCCGTCGTTCGCGTTGAGGTGGAGATGGAGGGCCCATGGCAAGCGAGGAACCTGCTGAAAGTACGAGATGTGATGTAGAATTGAAATACCCAATTGAATTCCTTCCTGATGTCGTCGGTATTGAGAAAACCGACGTGTTGGGGGAACAGGGCAAAGGCGGAACAGGTGATGGAGATAGGGCATGAGGAAGAGGAGGTACTGGCGGGGGTGGTGAACTGTTCGAGCTCGGATTCGAACCAAGCATGAGCGCGGATCGAGAACGCGCAGTGACAGTCTTGTCCTCTTCCTTTTCCTCAGAGAACCCAAACTCGTCATCTTCGTCAGATGAATCAGCATACACGTCTCGACGCGTCCGCTTCGTCACCGGGGTGATGTCATTATCGATCTTACTGGGCGACACGGAACTTCCCGGATCCATGGGATCGTCAAAGTCATCGTCCCAATTCTCAGGCTCGGCGGAATGTTTCGGGCGAGATGGAGTGTGATACGAGTGGCGCGTTCGGAGGGCGTGATGGTTGTGTTGGAGGAGATAATGAGTGGCAGAAGGTGGATGGTGACGTCGTCCAGGGGGTGAATCGGCCTTGTCCTCGAAATCGTCATCCCAATTCTCTGCTTGGGCCTGTGCGCCCAATCGCTTCGTGGGGGTGGATGGACCAGGTTCAGCCCAGTTCTCGAGCCTGCTGTGAATACCACTCGTGCCTTCTGCACCGCTACTGCTTGTTACGGGGACAGTGAGCGGCGGGCCGGATCCCTCGTCCGCGTCCCAGTCTTCAGAGAAATGGGAAGAAGTCACGGAGAAACGGGGTTCGAGAGGAGCATCGAGGGGCGATTCGTGTTTTCTGGAGCCTTTGGGTTTTGGACTAGTCTTTGAGTTACTCTGACTGAACTCGAAGTCGTCGTCCCAGTTTTCTGACGGGACTAGTGCGCAAAACAGTGGGTCGACGCAACACATGCAACACGTCGAGCATCGAGGTGATAACACGATCAGAATACGAAAACGAGCAAGTATAAGCAGACATAGAGAGGGAAGGAGTTAGCAGGTGTGACCACGCGACATGTTGAACAGTGGACACACCTAACGGCTGAGCAGCCATAACTTCGCGTCAAGATACAGACTGACGAGCGAGGGTTGAACACCTCGAACTCGTCGTGATGGTCGTGTAGAACGAGACGGTCGTCGTGGAGAGGTTCGCGTGTCGTCAACTCAACGTTGGTATTGTAGCGTTTGTACGTTGTGCGAGTAGACCGAGTACGTTATAAGTCCAAGGGTCCTGTTTGACCGTGTTGGTCCAAGCGCTTGAGACAAGTCTCCTGTCAAGTTCTGTCAAGAGTCTTATTCCGACGGTCTCAGAGCTGGAATCACTTGACCCATCGAGGTCCAGGTTGTCTCTATCCTTCTCTACCGTTACAGATACAATTCCGCGTAAAGAGTAGTAAAAATACACAAAACCTTTCCAAAACTATGATCAGAACGTATCAACCAAGCTTGGTCCCTATCCATGAAACAATAAGGACGAGCCAAGGGACGAGCTGTAAAAAAATCCGCATGTTCCATCTGCTAGTTAAAAGCGCAATATATCCACCGATGCAATAAAAAGCATTTAATTAGTTGTCTTTGTTCTCGTTACCGTCTCCCGGCGTCAATTGTGACTATAGGTGGGACGCCGCGGACTGTGGCAGGCCATCGCGATGTTTGCGGGAGGGTGGGAGCGGGGAATGGCGTATGAGGATCCCGAACCATGGCTGTGTGGATCCTTGTGCGAGACCCCAAACTGGGTCATAAAGAACTGATTTGCAGGCTGTAAAGGGCTCCGAGATGAAAGGGAAAGCCGAGATGTGCGGATTGTGTCTTCAGGAGCGAACAATGCTAGCTCTGCACTGGACGATATAGCGTACGGAAGAGGGTTTGGCAGCGCGCGGAGTGGGGGTTGGTGGGGTTGGTGAGGAGGGCATGTTGGGGGTGGACGTGTGTCGTGCGTATCAGGCGGATTTGGGAACTCGCCTATCTCTGTACATGTGAGTTTCGGTGTAGGCTCTTCCGAGGCCTGTTGTGGCATGGTGAGCTTGGGGCAACCAGCACGCTACGGCCAGTCAAAGACGTACCCAAGGATTGGTAACGAGCGGCACGGGGTAGCGGGACCACGATAGACCATCCAGATCACTGAATTCAGTCTTTACGGACTCAAAGGAGAGGAGGAGCGCCCGATTGAGATCCTAACGGTGGTCGTGTGAGGCCGAGTCAAAACGGCGGTGTGGCATTGGGGCCTACCTCTGGCATGACGAGGGCTTCCTGTTCCCACTGGAGCTGCTCGAGCTCGAGCTGTTTGAGTCTTTCCATGCGGAGTCTGCTTCGATCGGTTGTGACTTGGGCTTGCATGTTCGTGAATGTGGCGGTCAATAAGAAAGTAATCTAAAACGTTGGCAGCAAGAGAACCGGTAAACCAGCCGGAGAGATGTGGAAATTTAAGTTGGTTTTATGTGCAGGATCTGTACGGGTTATGTTCGAGGAAACGTCGAGGAGTCGAGGAGGGATTGACTCTTCTGTGGTCGTCAAGTCGTCGAATGTCGTTCAATGGCACAGCAAGTAACTGGCCAAGGTCGGTCTGGTCTCAGTCGGAGTTTCCCAATTGCGATCTGGACACATCCACAAACGGACTAGTAGAGGACTAGTCACTCTCGACATCGTCTACAACAGCGACAACGCGTCTGTCACCACTCTCCTCCTCGTCCTCGTCGTCCACAACAGCGAGCACGGGTACGCGTCACGTTACGCGTGACATTACCTGTGACGCTACGCGTTTAAACTCCGCTTAAAAAGAGGTCAACGCGTTTCTCCTTTCCCCAATCCACAAACTAAACGCGAACACAATGCTCGAGGCAAAGCTACAGGAAGCAGCGCTGCTCAAGCGTTTACTAGATTGTGAGTACTCCTCTGCAGCGCGGGCGAGCTACCATCTCACCTCTGTTCAGCCGTGAAAGAACTTGTCACGGATGCCAACTTTGCATGTAACGAGGAAGGAATCGTATGTCTTGCTCTTTGAAAAGCCGCGTTTCGTCGCTAACCACTCGACGAAGAACCTCCAAGCGATGGACAATTCCCACGTCGCACTCGTCGCAGTCAAACTCGAGTCAACGGGTTTCTCAAAATTCCGCTGTGACCGCCCAATGCCTCTCGGCGTCAACCTCAACTCTCTCACCAAAGTCTTGAAATGCGCCAAAGATGACGATGTCTGTACCCTTAAAGCATCAGACGACGGCGATATACTCAGTCTCTTGTACGAAGCAAAGAGTATATATCGCCTTCCATCTGTTCGATGGCCGTTCTGACGCGTCTCAACTTTCGCAGATTCGGACAGAATCGCAGAATATGACATGAAACTCATGGACATCGATTCAGAAGATCTCAGTATCCCTGATACTGAATACGACGCACGAATAACGATGCCCTCCTCAGAATTCACCCGCATAGTCCGAGATCTCTCCCTCCTTGGCGAGTCCGTCCGTATCGAGATATCAAAGGAAGGCGTGCGATTCGCAAGCGAAGGCGAGGCCGCTAACGGCAGTGTCTTGCTGAAACAAACCGAAGCAGCGAGGGAAAAGTACGAAAATTATGGAAAGGACGACGATGAGCTCAAGGAGGAGCCAGAAGAAGAGGAAGACGACGACGAAGATGCAGAAGAGGGGTCGAGCAAAAAGAAGATCAAGAAGGAGAAGAATAAGAAGGAAAAGGTCAAGAAGGAGGAGAAGGATGATGGCGACGTCGACATGGATGCTGATGACGATGAGGGTGAATTCAAAGCCAAGTCGGACGATGAGGGCGAGGAGGAGCAGGAAGAAGAGGAAGAGGAGGAAGAAGATACCAAAAGCAAGAAGCGGAAGCGTGCCCCCGCAAAGGTGAGTTTCCTTCATTTGTACGTTTCAAACCTTTAATCCTCTTCATCTTAGAAAGGCAAGCCGGCCAAGAAAGCCAAGAAGGCCGACGAGGTGCCTACAGACGGCGGCGTGTATATCGAGATGAACCAACATGTGTCTCTAACGTTCAGTTTAAAATATCTCGTCAACTTCTCCAAGAGTTCGGCGCTGTCGAGCACGGTGCAGCTCATGATGAGCAACGATGTGCCTCTACTCGTGAGTGACCTCGCACACCTTCGGGCGATATTAAACGGCATCTCATGCCCTCTAGGTGTCCTACAAATTTGGACAGGGAAGCATAAAATACTATCTAGCACCCAAGATCGGCGAGGAGTGAGATGCCAGGTGTGCGCTCAATATACTATCTCCGCCGTTCTACTTCCCTCCTCATCTGTTTGCCGCACGCAATGTCTCGTTTCTTGTATTTACCATACCTGCAATGTTCAACGTTCAATGTCATCACGCTTTCGCCTCCATGATTCCAGAAGACAAAGCGAATATGACGCCATAAATCGTCCGACAGCGATCCCTCGCCACTGGCATGGTCATCATGATGGGGGAAATGGGCCCCCCGCGCAAGTTGCGCAGGGTTCTTCGCGTCCCCTTCAGTCTTCTCGTCGGGCGGATTCTGCCGGTGCAAGCGCATCACATGAGCAATCTATGGGCCGACTAGAACGTTGTTGTCTTGATCATGATGAAGGTGAAGCAATCCGCTGCATCCGCTGCCATATCCCGGGTCGGTGACTCGGAGCTTGCTCAGCCAGAACCCTTCCCATTTGCCTCCCTTGTCGCCATCATCGAGAGCATCTTGGATGAACACCAAAATAATGTTATAAAATATGTTCAGAACGCAGTGCATCCCATGCACATGATAGGAAAGCAACAGTGAATATATAACAACTGAAGATGAACCAGACGCCATAACTAGATATATGTACAAGGATAGGAAAGATAGCAAGTCCATGATGAAACACCAAATCCACGCACCCGTAGCAGATCACTCCTGCAACCCGTCGTCGAGGTCCACATCGTTATCCTCGTCTTCCACTCCCATCATTTCCTCAACGAGGAGATACTCTTCCTCCCTTTCGACTTCTTCCTCCACAACCTCCGAGTCCTCGACGCCGCCCTCCGAGTCCTTCGAATACGTCGTACCCCCTTCTTTCAACCCAAACCACACCGGAATCAACCCCCACACCTCCTCCCTCGCGCGTCCGACCTCACCCCTCCATTCCCGTCTACACGTCCCACACATCCTCAGTCCACGCGTGTGTTGACCATCCGAAAAGTCCTTGCGCTCGAGCATCTCTGCAGCCTGTACGAGCGTAAACAACGGATCTGCGTCCCTCCCATACGCGATCCCACCCACGCTCCTCAACACGTTGAGATGTATGAAATAAAAGGACTCGGTGCAATGTGCGGAGGGGACCGTTGTGTCTGCTGTCATTCCCGATGCGGATTTCTTGGAGTGGGAGGACGAAGAAGAGGTGGTGGTGGTGGTGCTAGACCGAGTGGCGTGTTGACACGATGAAGAAGGACGATGTTCGAGAGCCCGTGTGAGGAATGTGGAGATGTATAGTTGTGCGAGTTCACGTCCTCGAAGTGCCCTCACGAGGCTATCATGTGAGAGGTGAATCATTGACTCGGTTTTCTGTCCTTCTCCCGAGCGTAATGAGCAGGGATCTGCGGCAGCGAATACCGGCACTGGGGCACGTGCGCCAGAGAGGATCTTGCTCGGACCGTACCGCGAGAGATCGTAAAATGCGCTGGATAGGAGTTCGGGTAACCCGAGTTCGAGAGCGAGATTGATAGCGAGGATGGGGTGGGGGTAGGTAGTACGGGGGGAGTAACGACCGTAGGCATCCATGGCCGCTGCTTCGCGTTTGTCCCAGTCTGCGAGGGTGGTTGGCCAGTCGTGGCTGAGACGGGCGAGGCATTGGATTCGGAGATGGTCGATGAAGTATTTGGTGGAGAGGCGGAAGACGCTGGAGAGGGAGGAGAAGTTGCGGGAGCGGTGTTTTGGGAAGTAACTGTGAAAGGAGGAGCGGTGTTCGCGTTTTGGTTAGTATGGGAAAGGAGGGGATGGAAGACGTACAATCCGTCGTAAAGGGCAATCAAGAGGTGGTACACGTCCGATGGGCAGTCGTATAACTCCACCGTCGGACAACCGTCCACCCCTTTACTCTCATCCTCCCTCCCGATGTCTCTCACCCCATGCGTATGCGGTCGTCCAACGAGAAACAAATCCTTGAAGACGTCCGAGTGTCTTTCGAGCTGCCCACGATGTACTTTAAACGCAGCAGACCCAGCGACGAGGATGACGTTCCCGTCTTCGAACCAGATGCCGGAGCGGATGAGACCCTCGGGGCCAGTAGGTGTAGGACGAGTAGTGGATGACGGAAAGATGGGGCCTGTACTGCATGTGAGAGGGTCAGGATGGATTCGCATTGCTCGTAAGGATGACGGAGGGGAGGGAGGGCGAAGGGAAGGAGCTCGACAGGAGGGGCCGACCGAATCACTGGATGCAGAGGTGGAGGCTGACCAGTGACTTTGGGGTGTCAACCGCTCGAGGATACGACTCACCAGTTTGATCCAGGCTGGTAGTCTAGTCTGAAATCGAATGAGTAAGTGTGGCGAGGCGGATCAGTGTTGTTTCATCATGATCCTCCTGTCTCCCGGCAATGCAGTTCAGACGAAACCGAAGTTCGAACATCCAACCAAGTACTGTGTCACAGAGATTTGAAGTTCGCGGTGACTAGACAAACAAATTCTCTTCGGCGTCGTTTCTATAGTACGATTCAGATAAATGCTCGAGAATAAGAAGACAATGTCAATCTCCTGCAAGATTCCTGGAGCAGTGAGACTCGGAAATGCGATCGTGGAAGAGTGGTCAAAATATTAGAGTTTACGTAACCAATCTACGCACCAGCCCCAAGAGTAAGGGCACCAATGTCGGGTTACTATCCGTTGTTTAAAATGCCCACAAACTGTAGAACGGTGTCTCTGCTTGGTTCCCCGAAAGGAAGCGAACATATTGTATTGTGATACGCTGGACGGCGACATACGGGCGGTCAGTAGAGAATTCCCGGAACTGCTTAAACTCACCTTGAACTATATCAGGGCCCACCGCCGGCTCCACCGGCATTTCGTGCAGCTCGTTCTTTGTTCAAGCGCAATTTCTCCACATAGACAAAAGTGAGGACAATCAAGTCCAGTATGTGTATGACGTCGGGGTCAACATCTAGGTGAGGTTTTCTTTTGGGACCGATGATCCCAAGGGAGCCTCTGTGGTATCTGACCACCTCGGTTCGTGATCCTTCATCTCGCGACATCTGTGACAAGTTCAGCCCAGCGAAAACACGGATTGAAAGGTGCACTTGCCACTACAGTATCGAATAGCATATCCCACCTGTATGGGCGACCGTCCGGTCCCGTAAACGTGCGTTTCCTGGAGCGGAAGGCGTTACTCCAAATGCTTCCACGAAGATAGTGGAAGAAAGGGCACAAACCGTCCGGTTATTCCATGCCGAGGAAGGAATTCATTGGATAGAAGCTCTTGACTATTAATACGAAAAGTGGACGACCCCAACAAACGCCACTCGATCTCGCCCATGACCTCGAATTGGTCACGCATATCCATCGGGTCAGGGTTGGGCTTGATTTTCTGGATCGTCGTCGTCCCCATTCCAAGTTTGAATGGGTGTGACGTTTTGTACAATACCTGACCGCTGTCGTTGGTGATCGTGGTGTTGCGCACTGATTCTGAGGATAGAGTGAGTTGCATTGTGGTAGGGGGACTCGGAACTTACAGGCAGAGGAAGTGCCACTCTGGCTTTTATCGCATGCCGGCTCACACTCCTTATGTTCGCCATGAGGCACGATGCTATGACCGAGAGCCCCTGCAGTGCAGCATGTCTTCACGTTGCTGTGGCTGCTGCGGGGAAACCCACCTCAGGCCGAAGAGCACAGAAGGTTCCATTGAAGTCGCAAGGGAGTCTTTATGGCACTTTCGCCGGAAGATTCACACACTGAACCGACCTCAAGGACCGCTGGAGGAAGTCAGAAAGAGTCGAACAAACTTGCGCGTTCCGACTGCAGCGTGGAAAAGCTGGAACGAGCCTTTGAGTTAATGCCGTCTGATTTTGTAGGCTTGCAATGGGGCTTGGGCCGCGATGTTTCCATGAGGAATACCTACAGGATTTTGATATGGGTAGAGTCTGGGACTTTTACTACCCCTGAATGGTTTGGGATCGGTATTCGGATCTGATAGTCAACGCCGCTTGTTCTCAACATCGACAAGTTCAACCCAGACTGCTCAATATTCAATACTGGTCGTTCGACTCGCTCCTGTAGATCGTGGCCGGACTTGATGAATATCGTATGACCGACCGTGCGATCATCTATCAATCTTTTCAGACGACCCAAGCAACGTGCTAGTTCTTCAAGTCGGAGGAATCACATACCGGTGCGCTTTAAACTTAACCACAAGAATGTCGACGGACCAGCCACCATCTGCGTTCTCTACATCTGGAGAAGAAGCAATTACCCGCTCGATCGACATTGCTTCCGCCCAATCTGCACAGCGCCAGGAGTCATCAGATTTCTCCGAGTTTTACGAGATCGCAAGAACAGCAGAAATTATCATCAGTGGCGATTATAAGAGGGTCGGGTCTTCATCTTTTGTCGGTCCTTTCTGCAAGCTGACCCATATGACAGGTAGCACTTCAATTTCCAGACGAGCTCTTGCATGATGCTGTCCCTGTCTATCGTTTGCTCAAGCAAAGCGTCGGTGAAGAACACGACTTGTATGTTCTTGCAGACACATCATACGGCAAGTGAGAGACACTCGTTTCTATGGCCCACTCGAGTCTCACTGCGCGATACCGACATAGCTGCTGTGTGGATGAGGTAGCTGCCCAGCACGTCGATGCAGATTTAATGGTTCACTATGGACATGCGTGCATGAGCAAGTAGGTTCCGTTATTTACCACTATCAGTTACAATGGTTGACGAGTATGCTACAGAACGTCTCGCCTGCCCGTAGTCTACGTATTTGGTCGCAAGGTAATCGACGTTGAGGATTGCGTCCAACAGCTCACCGACATCATTATGAGCCTTCCTGACTCGAGCGAACAAGTGAAGAAATCAGCTCTTATTCGCCATGATGTTGGGTATACATACCAAATAGGTGAGTTTGACGGTACACTCTGCAAAGTTGGTCGGCATGCGACATCTGACAGGACACATTGTGGGGCGACTGCGGGATACAATTGGCATACCTGTCCTGTACCATGAGATACGGACTCGAGTGGATCCAGTAACAGAACCAACGATCCCCGACGAAAATATTTCACAGCCAGCTGAAACATCCACCACCTCTGCAAATGGTTTGAATATTGACGAAGCAACAACCACTATTATATATATTGGTGAGGAGAGCCTCACCCTCACAAACCTCCTTATGACACATTCTACGAATACGGTGGGTTTACTTCCCAATGATCTGTTCGCTCGTGGATTCAATCTCAACTCCCAGGTCTACTCGTATAACCCCATCACAAAATCCTCGAGACTAGACTCGGGGCGAACCAACAAGCTGCTTATGCGACGTTTTGTTGCCGTTCAGAAAGCCCGTGATGCCGACGTTTTCGGAATCCTCGTGGGCACTCTTGGGGTTGGTGAGTGCTTTGTCAACTAGCTATGGCACTCATTGACGAATGTTCGTCAGCGTCTTACTTACCTCTCATATCCCACCTTCGCAAGATCCTTGCTAAGGCGCATAAGAAAAGCTATACAATTAGTGTAGGAAAGCTGAACCCAGCAAAACTAGCGAACTTCATGGAGATCGAGTGCTTTGTTCTCGCAGCCTGTCCAGAAAATAGTGTTATTGAAGCCAAGGTGTGTCTGCAGGAAGTTGCATACCGTGATCGATCTTCCCCACTCATCCTCTTCCTCGCACAAAATGCTCGAATTCATGTCGCAGGAATTTTATCGCCCAATAATTACGCCGTATGAGCTCGAAGTCGCCCTTCAAGCGGAGGGGACATGGAGTGGACGTTACGTGCTAGATTTCGAACGACTGCTGGCTGAATCCGCTCGTGGGTGTTTTGTCTGTCCGGCGATTACAATGCGATCTGAAGTTAGGATCCCTGCCAGTTGGCGATGACAATGCGAACGATGAAGACCCAGACCCAGACCAACCGACATTCTCCCTCGTTACGGGAAAATACCGCCACGCCAGGCGCTTTGGCGGTAAATTGCCAGTGATCACCAATATATCATACTCACTGACATTCCACAGTAGCCCCTGGGGGCTCTGCCGGCGAGGACAATGCGTCTCCGAGTGCGGTCGTCCTCCGAAACCAGGATGGGACAATGACAGTGCTCCCGGACAGTGCCGCAGGTTGGTGTTGCCATACACAAAGCAATCTGATTTTGGACAATTCTGATACTCCGCATTGTTGAACAGCAATGTACCTCCAATCTCGGTCTTATCGAGGTCTAGAAGCGAGGGTGGATGAGGACACCCCAAGTATGTTAGAACAAGGTCGTAGCGGTATCGCTCGAGGGTATACCGACGATCATCCGAGTTCGTAGGGCGCTGCATGTCATAGTACTATCTATGTAGTGTAGTTTGACTCAAGTATAGAACAGGTGATTGATGTTGTTTGAGTTTGTGGGTGCATGCGAGCGAGTCGGCGTACCGATGATCCGGCTTACCACCATATCAGGTCTCACAGGCCATGCCAACGCTTGGACAATGCTTGGACAACGCTTTGACAGCCCCGTCGAGGGTCAGACGTCAAACTATGGGCAACCAGAAGATTTACGAGCTTAGTTTCTGTCGTGTCATTGGCCGAGGTCAAAGCAAACCTCGGCAACTGCCAGGACACCGCCGGCACCAGATGACCAAGTCCTGGTCGACGCATTGATCTCTGCCCAAATGGGCTTCTCCGAAACTACTGGGCCATTTGGGAGGGCCCGAGGGTAAGACAAGCGTTTCCCAAATGGCTCAATACTCCCGATATACTATAGGACACTGGATTCAGGAGGCAGGTTGCTAAGTGGCGGAGCGCGCTATTGTCCGCTGCCATCCTGGCATGTCCAAGCGTTTCTGCCGCTTGGACGGCTGTAGACCAAAGCGTCGCAGTCGGAATGCGTATAAGTACCCCCCCTCCTTGTCCTGGACTTTCAGACAGAACTCCCTCGATCGACATCGACGCGACTACGCACTCAGACTACCAACTTCAAGTTATCTCTCATCCACTCGCATCCACTCGATCAGAATGGAAAACGCAATGAAAGCAGCCTGCCTTGAGATCCTCGCGGGATTCAGGGCGAACATCGAGAATGGAAGAATCACCAACACGCAAGACGTACTCACCGAGGTCACTAATTGCATGGTCCAAGTGCAACACTTGGCAGAGCCGGCGGCGCCTTCGCCATCTGCTACCCAACCTGAGGCAATTGTGTACGTAACTCTCCTTGTGGCACGTCCCGCTCGCTCTGACATATGCCCTGCAGAAACATCCTCGCGGATCTTCAAGGCAAGATGGTGCACTTTGAGGACGCACTCTCAGGGCTTCGGAGCCAAACCTCTGAGGAAACTGCGAAGCTTCTTGAGGAGCAGAAGGACAACACCAAGACGATTCTCGCTGCTGTCGAGAACGTGATGACGAACCGTGCTCCTCAGTCGACCGCTCGGTCGGCCCCTGCAAACTCGGCCCCTGCCAGCCCGGCTGCTGCCACCTCCAACCCTGCCACCATGACTAGTCCCGCCCCATCCTACCCTGCCACTATATTCTTTCATGGAGGCCCTCGTACGGTCACCATCCACCCTCCCGGTACTCCCGGATATCAGTCCATCATCCGCGACGACGCGGGTAACGCCATCGTCGATTTCAGGCGCAGACAGCCACTGCACCGAGAAGGAGCCTTTAGAGGATTGCCTGACGAGGACGATTTCACCCGAATGAAACTCGTCCGCGGTCGTGGCCCGCAGCCCGCCAAAAAACCTGCCCCTCCTGTCCCTCGCTGGCCTGACTCGTTCCAGGATTCCCCCTGTCCCTCTCGCCGCTCTTGTGGCGCGAGCGATCTCATCGCGAGGCAACGCCAGCTCGCGGAGTCCATGGAGACTGATGAGTACGGGCGTGTTATTCCCCCTGCATACGCGAGCCAGTTAGAAGCTCCGGGTGCTCCTGCAGGCTCTTCCTCTTCGCCTTACTCCTCTCAGGATTCGCAGGAGTCTGCCTCTTCGAATGTGGAGACCAGAGGTGTTTCGAGCCCCTCTTCAACCACTCCCCCTTCTTCTCCCTCTTCCGGAAGGGGTAAGAAGCGTACTCGAGCCAGCGAGGACGCTGAAGCCAGTGGAATGCAATCCACTCCAGGGGAGGAAAAACCGGCTCCGTCGGTTAACGAGACCCCCGAGACGCCTGCTTCTGTCAAACGCGAAGAGAGCGACCCTGCTGAAGGCCCCGCTAAACGCAGGAAGCTCCGCTCTTCTGCACCCTTGAAGCGTTCAGTCTTAACCAGGTCTATCTCCCGTGCTCATTCCAAGGCCGACGTCACTCGTGGCAGTTGAGCGCCCTGATGGCACTTGACAAAGTAGCAGGTTTTCTTTCTCCTCGTCTTTTTCTGGTTTTTTTTTCCTCGCTTGCCTCTTATCTCACTCTTGTTGAACTTTAATGTACGCTACAACTTGCGAAGATTTCTTTGGGTTGATTGGGAGATGACCGGCCGTAGTCTCCTGGTCTTCACATTGATTTTGACGCTGATACCTTGTCCCCTGTGGATTTCTCTTCCTTTTTTTCTCTTTTCTCTTCCTTTTTTTTTCTTTTCTCGGTATGGTAGACTCATTGCGGATTTGTATCATTGATGTGTCTTGAAAAATCAAAGGAAACTGCACTCTGGATGGGCCTTGGTCCATCTCGCAGCGCGTTTGCTTGCCCGGAAACTCCTGTAGTGTGACGATAGTAAGGCGGGATCGATGCAACAAACCAAGATTACGTTAACAAGAAGCAGTAATAAGGTACTTCGCGGTAGTACAACACGACCCCAAGATCTACAGCCTACAAAACGAGTCAGAACGACAAATGAACCCATCACGATCCCACAAGAGCCATGGCAGTCACTCCTGCTGCCAAACTGAACAACGCCAACGCCTGTTTCCCAACCCCACTCCGCCACAGGATGGGGTCCATCACGAAGTCGCCGGCGAGCATCTCAACAGTTGCAGCGTACGTGAGCATGCCTGCCGAGATGGCGGACATGAGTCCTTGAGTAAGTTTCATGTGTGCTGGGGTCAGCGTGAAGTTAGCTTCTGGCCAAAGTAGTTTCGTGCGTGAAAAAACGTACCAGTATCTTGGTTACCATCGAAGATGAGCATCCCAAGAAGGATGCCTGCAGGGGTCGTGATGGCGAATAGACATGCAAGGACGGGTTTAAGGACGCTAAGGTACTGGAAGCCTTGCTCCTGAGATGAAGGCAAGGATGCTATCCGAATACCCAAAGAGAGTCCCTCAAATAGCTGGTGGAATGTGACGGCAATTAAGAGTGACGCTGCAGAAGTCATAATGTTATCAAGTAAGAGGTGAGGAGAACGAGAGACATACTAAAGTCCGGACCCGACGTAATGGAAAGCGTCAGACCAATGACCAGTGAATGAATCATGATGCCAAATTGCAATACCTAACGCATGCGTGTAAGTGGTAGAACGGTCCACCTGAAGGTATAGCTCACCAGTATGCCGACAATCTGCCTCTTTTTGCCCACCTTGTTTTGGTCTTTCCGATCATCGTAATGGTGATGGTGGTGATGGTGGTGATGATGATCTTCGTGTGGATCCTCAAATACCTCTCTGTCCTCCAACCAGTCATCGTGAGCTTCGCAATGATGTACATGACCCAGACCACTCGGTGTACCATGTCCAAAATCCTCTGGACCGTACATCGTCGCCGGCCGAGTGCGTTCATGATGCACCATATGCGACTCCCGTGGTTCGTGCCTATGGTGGCCCTGGAAAAACGTTGACGCTTTACAATCGGCGGGGGTGGATGAATGACTATGAACAGCGCCATACGAGAGGGTCGGTCGAGGTTCACTTGCTGGACAACTATTTTCGAGTGTGACAACGAGGGGTGTTCTCTCTGCATCTATGGTTCCTAGGCTGGTAAATTTGGGTGAGGGGGGCCGTGCAACTTCTGAATGCACGGTTGATTCGTCCCTAGGGCTCGGTAGGGTCGATGAGGCCGGAGAGCTGTACGAATGAAGTTGGTCCACATATGACGTTGATACATCTATTTTTATCTCAGCGATTAAGGCCTGGAAGCGCGAGGATACTTACATTCCACAAGAAAGATGGCCAACAAGGAGCATAGCCTAGCGGGGAGGTCAGACGTCTGTGTATAGGGCGATAATGAAAACGGACACTATCAAGCCCACATGTTCCCCGATGTTCCAGCGAGCCCGCACTGGCTCACTCGTTAGAGCCTCGAAAGAGTCCTGCAGTAGGTGTACGAATGCGGTGGATAGAATGACGCCTTGGTAGTGCGATAGTGGTCAGAAACTTGGAGATGTTGGTGGGTTGAAAACAGACCTGTTCCAAAATGCTTCCCGATGAAAAATACGATTCGGGGAATGCGTAGAAATGTGATTCGTTTGGACAGGGTGGGGAACCAAGCAGCTAAGGGATGTTCATCAGCACAAACTTCCCACCGACATTGATCTGCTCGCACCAACGAGGGATATCACGAATATGAAAGACGTCGCAGTTATTCTTGCCCAGAATGCCTCACTCTCGGTCTCGGCGGTGAACAGAACGAGAAAGCCCGCATCACTCGTCAGAAATCCTGCAGCACAAGGTCAGTCTCAGTGTGCGCCTTCCTGCTGGTCTACTCACCTTTGGCGGGACTTGACGACGGTATCATCCGGAACAGATAATCATAGACAGAAAATGACACGTTCTGTAACGTTGATCGGACCTGCCCCAGGTTACGTTGGGCTGATGTGCCTGCGTATGGTGCCATAGTAGTCCGGTGTAGAACGGCGTGTGCACAGAGCGACGAGGTTTAATGAGCAGGTCTTCGTCGCTACGCAAGCTGACTGAACCCGCCACGAGCGATGGCACACTCTGGCAGCTCTGTCTCACTTGTCTATAACCAAAAGTCGTGTACCACATCAGTCATCCCCTTTAGGAAAATCACACAGCATCACAACACTACACATCCGTGTAAATTCAACGGCCCTCCGGGCAACCCTGGACCCGCCGCCAGACTCGCAGTTCAACATGCCCTCGTTGCAACTGTAACAATGAATGGGGCCATGGGGGGCATCTAAATTTTGTCACATTTACATTTTATTGTTCGCCAGGTCTCTGGCAGGCTGGAATCATCCAAGTAATTACTGTAATTACTATGATGCTGAACACAGTCAGTGGTAGTACCTATGTCAGATCACACAGACAAAATCACGAAGGGCAACTCATTGACGGTCAGGATACGGAGCAAACAGTGAGATGAAGGCAACAACAGTCCTAGTCAACACGATGGAGGGAGAGGAGAGCTGTGGAGCAACAGAATACAAGCTTTGAAAAAGGGGTTTCGTCGCTGACAAAGACGGTAATCCGGACCGACATCCCATCAGTGGACGCACAATTTTGAAAGTGAGACCTGGACCACTTTCGGGTCCAGGAATCATACTCGTACATACATGCGTAGCCTCGGCAGGTCACCCAAGATGCGAACGGTCACTCCAAGAAAACCCCTACACTATACATCATAACAAGCCATAATAGGCAGCGGGCTCCGAGAGATTCAAGCTACAGCTTTCCAGCCGCTCTGTGGATCCGAAGGGAGAATCCCGATTAGCGAGCAATCTCACAGAAAACGTAAAAAAACGTACGGTGAAGAGGCCTGTTTCGTGTTTCCAGTCAAAGAAGTACACAGGCTGGTTCTTGTCATCGACGTGTTCAGCGACGGCAGCGGACAACAGAGTAACTTCGTTGGGTAAAGCCGATCTCGGGATTGCCTCGCTGCTCGGAACAGCAACCCCATCGATGTTCTGAGCAGTCGCGAATACTTTGCCAGAGACATCCGTGAGTTTGCCAGTCAGAGCTTTGGCGATGAGGCCGACGGTGAGGGCCGGGGTGTTCTTCGAACGGTCAATACCGCTGTGGACAATGATTTCATTGATGATATGGGAGGGAATGTTGATGATGCCGCGAACCGCAGACCCGGCCTCACGGCGGAGAACACACGCCTTGCAGGGCGAGCTATCCTCTCGCGCGAACACGGTGACGGTCCCGACGAGCTCGTCGTTGTAATAGACCTGGAAGTTGTAGGACGAGCCGAAAGCATGTTCGGGAAGCACGGCGAGAACTGTGAACAGACGGAAGTTCTTTATGGCCTGGAAGTTGGACGGGAGCTCGACCTCGCCAACGCCTGGTACAGGGATATGCGCCCAGGAGGGCTGATGGATGGCATCCAGTGCGGCCTGTATATCAATGCCATAGAACTTGGCCATCCTCGCACGCGCCTCCTGCTTCTCCTTAGGACTCGCAGCGGGCGTGTCAACTTTAACTCCCAAGAATTCTTTGTAAGAGTAATCTGGGAGAGACGTGAGACGATGTCCAACGATATTGAAAAGGACATTACATTTGGGGTACGCTTTCGAGTCGAGGTGCCGAGTTTCATTGTTTGTCCAATAATTCCCGTCTGGGTGCCTCCATGGAACAAGCTTTCCAAATTCACCCTCATCCTCGAGCTTCTGATAATAGGCATCCGAGTATGTTCCTTTCTCCTGGAATCGTGTCAGTGATTCAGCTTGTGGTCGGAAGTAGGACTCAGCCCTCACTATTGTCCAACCGTAATCCTGCCCGTCAATGCTGTAGCCTTTCTCCATCCAGTACTCTGGGTAGCACCATTCCCACAATGCAACTATCAGTATCGTCGTGAGTGAATTGATAGAAAATCCGTGCAACAAGTGAACTCACAGAGCCTATCGACATTGCAGTGGTGGACTGGATAGGAATTAGCTTAAGAAAAGAAACAGTCTGAAACCTCTCCCCACTCACAATGGAAGATAGGATCGAATCCCGCCTGAGGTCGCTTCACTATCAGTCATTGGTCGAGTCATTTCGAAGGGTATACTCACGTATTCAGGGAAGCCCTTCATGAGAACGATACGGTTTAGTCACGGTCAGTGGATAGGATATACTACGAAACACTAACCATGTGGCCATTTCCACCCTGTGAGCGGTGTGGTCAGTTCGCGTATTGATCAACATCGTCAGACGTACAAGCACTCCATGCAATACATTGTGCACAGCTTCCAATGAACCAAGGTTGCTGGGATCGCCCTGCGGACGAGACTGATGGCGCGTGTTTGAGAACTCGTCATAGCTATGACTGTTGCATTAGCAACGAAATAGATCATTTGAGCTGATCCGATCACATTACGGAACCGTTGCCGCCCTCAGGGAAGCAGAACAGCATACCCACTTTCATCCTCAGGTCCTTCGCCTGTTTCTTGAGGTTGCTTAGAAACTCTTCAGGTCAGAGGTAAATTCACGACACCAAGGAGAGACCCACCTTTGGAGCGCGGTTATGTTGCTTTCAGGTGGGTTGGGCGAATCTTCTGCGTATCGATATGTTCGCTTCCATTCGGTGAACCAAGCAGAGACACCGTTCTACGGTTTTGTGGGCGTTTTGAACAACGGATAACCCTACATTATTCGACAGTGACACTTACTCTTGGCAGCTTCTCGAAATCCTCAGGGACATAGGGCAGCTTAAAGTACGAGAGAGGGTTGGGCACTGTGACACTCTTCTTTCCCGTTCCTATGACAGATAACTCGTCGTCGTAGAATAAGGAGGGGAAGCCTTCTTTGTCCACCCTCGGGTCTGCCCAGTCCCAGTACCTGTCCGAAATCAGGAAATAGTCATTGCGCAGTAGATCCGCAACACGTACGGAAAGCGAAGCTGTTTCGCTGCTTCAACCCAAAGTCCAGCCTCACCAGGGTTGGAATTCTCGATCTGTTGTGCAACGTTCACCGCATATTCTCCGATAGCTTGCTTTGGAATACGTGAAATCACTGCAAGGGTGAATGTTACGCTCTACTCACCTCAATGAGCATCATATATGGGCGATGCCAAGAAAGAAAAGTGATCGCCGCATGGCTGTACAATCGCGGTATAAGCGAGGTGTCTTGAGATGCATGAAAACAACGTACTGGCAGTAGCCTACGGGACAGAATCATGTCAAAGTGAGTCAAGGGGACGAGGCGCTGAACTCACCTCCAAAGCGAGGGGGGCTCGGATTCGTGTCCTTCGGATCAAGGTAGCTGAAATCGATCTTGGATTCCGGGGGAACTCTGATGTCCCCTGGCCACTCGCGGTAGGGCTTCCCGTGAATCCCGCCAATTTCCATGAAGGATATAGGTGTGTGCAACGGGGGCTGAACAACACCGGGGAACGGGATTGGTTCGCCTTTGATCCAGGCCCAACCGAGGATAAAGAGCGTCCACTGGTAGGGGTGGTCAGACTCCAGCTCCTGGAGTGGGAGACGATCAAAGGTTTGTCCGGTCGACGCATGACCGGTGACGGCGTAATAGTTTCTTGGTTGGACGTTTGGAACCATCGTTGAGAGGCGAACTCGTGCTCGTTCAGTAAAGAGGTGGGAGCCTGGTGTCTATGGGAGAAGGGAACACCTCTTTATACGTAGACCGAGGCTGGAGCTTCTTAGGTGCGGTGGGCCGAGGACGTGGATGGCAGGTTGGTATGTGTCGAGCTGAACGGTTTAGAGACTCCAATACCTATCACGAAACCCGCTTGGAATAGACCCGCGAGTGCACCAAACCATCGGAACGGAGGTGAAAGTGGACGAAATGGTTGACTTCTGGGGAGAAAGATGCATGATCCATCCATATGTGCCCCATGACAGCTGAGCTACTAAAATTATCGTGATAGTGAATCTTATGCTCCCTCCACGACAACTTTAGTAGTTGTCGTGAAGCGTGAAGGTTAACACGTCAAACAGAGAGTTCGGACCTGCCTCCTTTGGTGTGTTCGACATCGGAGCGGACCCTCACCGAGACTGCGATTACTGACCTTCATATACTACATGGCAATTACAGATCCGTGAACAAGTTTTGTGGCCTGTTGAAGTTCTCGTCGACCTTTTCACGTCACAGAACTGGATTTCCACCTACAAGCATAGACGTATCTGGTAATGGACCAGTGGGATTGCGTCACGAAGGGCTGCCGGGTCTAAGTTACATCATTAGGTTAACGGTCAAGCTTGCCCGCTGGCCAAGTTGGCATTCCAACTATCTAAAAAGTCCAAGCCGGGCGCTACTTTTTCATATGTTACGCTTTTGGGCGTGGCCTGTCAACGACTCAACGATGTACACTCGATCATTGCGATATTAGCATCCAAGCTAGAATCCGGTACTTACGGAGGGGTAACATGTGGTGAAATATTGTCGACACGCGAAGTAGTGCGGTGTGCAATCCGTCCAGACACTTGAAAGCTTGATCCCCGACTCCCACGAACTTGGAAGTGGGAAGGAGCAAAACCGGGAGGGTTCGACTTCCAAGTCCATGTATGGCAACTCGGGCCGAATCATCCGAGTCAATGTAGTCTTCTAACGGTGCAGCCTTGAAGCTTCAACATCGCTCGTCTCCCCTGGTTACCAAGTCCACTTTTGCAACAATCATTCGGGAGGATACATGTCGCTCCTCGTACTTTCCGCACACGATGTGGATACAATCGCAGCCAAACTCCAACCCGATGAACTCGAACAACTCATGGCTTCCGTCTTCCACAGGCTTTCCTTTGGATCAGACTTCTCATCCCCACACAGAACTTCTATATCCATGTCGCACCACACAGCTCTTTTCATGCCTTCTCGAGTGCCTGACCTTGGCACGACTATCAAGGTCGTTTCTGTGCCTACATCTGCAGGTGACAAAGGAGGGTTACCTGGGTCTACGCTCGTCCTCGATGAGACAACAGGCTGTGTGAAGGCGATCGTGAACGCCAGCGTGTTGACAGCTCTCAGAACCGCTGCTGGTGCGATTTCTTCCTGTTTCTTCGATCGAGTTGATGGGATGCTGAGTATGCCCTGCTGTAATCATAGGTTCGGTCCTTGCAACTCGACTCCTCGTTCCCGATTCCAACCCTCTAAAGACCTTGGTTGCATTTGGAGCTGGGAAACAGATCAAAGCACATGTCGATCTCCACCTCCGTGCCTTCCCATCGTTCAACAAATGTACCATCGTCAACCGCACGGACAATGCACGTTTGCAGTCGCTCGTGGCCTCACTTCGTCAAGCGTATCCCTTGAAAACTTTCGATACTTTGACGCTGAACGACGAGGGGCTGAAAGACACGTTGCGTAAGGCAGATGTAATTTGTACCGCAACTTCATCCGACAAACCGCTCTTCCCATCCGAATGGGTCTCTCCTAATACGCACCTCAACCTGGTGGGCAGCTTCACCCCGCGTATGCACGAGGTTGATTCTGAGCTCATCAACCGAGCGGGAAAGGTTGTAGTAGACTCCAGAGATGCCTGCGCTATCGAAGCTGGAGAACTCATCACTGCTGGGAAAACAAATAATCCGAGGGAACATCTCATCGAAATTGGTGAGTTGGTAGAAGGCGTTACATTACCTCCGGGCCTCAGAGGTTCTGAAGCGATCACGGTTTTCAAGTCGGTAGGAGTTGGGCTCCAGGACGTCGCTATCACGAGTCTTGTGCTGTCGCATGCGGAGGGAATTGGCTGTGGCAGAAGAATTGATCATTATCATTCATGAAAATCCCTTAGTCGTACAGGTCTCCGACGAACAAATATCAAGATGCATGGAAAAAGAGAGCTTGAATTGGCGAAAGACATGACAGAGGTTGTCCGAAGTCTCCGCTTCTGCACTTCTCGTACAAAGGACGAGTTCTCTGACAATCACTGGTGTGAAAACAGATAAGTAGAGCTTCGTCGTCGCTCTATGATTCATACCTGTGATCAGGTTGAACTCTTCATCCTTGCATCCTGCCGAGGAGTCTGGTGGTAAGCAGCACGGCAATTGCACCCAATGCAAACCCCAATGCAAACGTCTTCTTGTCTTCTGAGTTGCGAGGTACGTTGACAGAGCCCTTGCTCTGGCGCATCGTTGGCCGAGGGGCATCTTTATCGAAGTTGCTCTGCGGAGTCATCTGAAGCATAGAATCCGGTGCAGTGAGCAGCCCCGGCAGGCCATCAAGAGAGTGCACGTTCTTTAGGAGCCAGTAACCTCGGATAGTCGTCGAAGGGTTCGATTGGTGATCGGCTTGTTGTTGGCTACTAGAAGCGGCGAGCAACCTATCCCCACTCTCGAACTTGTCGGCGATCCGGTCAAGCTGTGTGCGGTGCATTGCGAAGTCGTATAATGGGACTGCGAAACCACACGACTGCGGCATGGGGGTGACGGCGACGTGAGCAACCCAGCATATAATGTGAAGTTAGTTGCACCCACCGTTCCCACTTGGTAAACGTCTATGACGATAACGGCTCGCGAGCCCGGCCTGCGGGACGTAGGGTGTATGCGAGCGTTGTAGTCGGGTGACCCGTATTCGTGTACGGTGCCTGCAAGTTTATAGATACAGATGTTTCCTATGACCGGCCGGTACGACAAGAAGACGTACATACCAATGCCAAAAAGCCTCAGAATCCTAGGGGGACCTTCAAAGGCACAAAACATGACCGTGATCCGGCCATTCTCCCGGACGTGCGAAATTGTCTCTATCCCTGAGTACCACAACGGATGAGGCCAACCACGAACGACAGCCATCTAAGGATGTACGCACCACTACCGGTCAGGTCCTCATACCAAACTTGTTTCGAATTGACTACATGGAAGCAATCTGCGGTCCCTTTCGGCGATACGTTGACATGGCCCTGCTTATTGAGAGGCGCTGTGGCGACAAAGAACATATGTTGCCTTTTGATCCATTCGAAGTGGGATTCCGGGATTTCGTCGTAGAATTTGCCCATGAATTGAGATGCTGGTAGGAGTCAACGATGCTGTGGCGACCTCATGCTCAGATAGAGTGACCAATACTACCTTCTTTGCGCCGAGCCACATGGTAATTCTTGCAGCGTCCTAATAGCGAAACTGAAGGGCTCTCTTTCCCTCTTGTGCAGAACCATCGAGTGAGTGTGGGTTCGTTCCAGCACCAACCCTCCAGGACCAGAGCCTCGACTCAAGTTGGTGCAGCCTGAGCTCAAAGTAACTTCAAGTTACTTTGTATGAACGAGCTCAAGGCAATCTGACATTTATATTGTCACCGAAACATGTACCGTACAGTATTCGGAGTTGGAATGAACGGTTGCATGGAAATCGACACAAAAGATTCAACCGAAACATTAGTGTAGATATCCATGCAACGGCAATCCGAAACGTCTCTAAAGTCAAAGTAGAAAGAAAGAAAATAAAATGTAGGTTATCAGATAAACCACGGTTCTCTCCAGCGAATTTGTCCTCGGGTTGACGGGGATGATTGAGCAAGGTCACGGTTTCAACCAATAGTGCTGTGATCGTACGTACCTCTTCCAAAGGCCCAAGGCCGGGGAACACTCGGCGGGCGAGGAAAGACTCTGAATGGAGGTGGACGCGGCTTACCACAAGCCTTGGACCCATTCGTGACCCGGGAGATTGCCAATGTGTTCCGGGATCATGGTCCCAAAATTTCAAAAGGATAAAACACACGCCGAGGGTTCCCAATACCAGGCTGTTATGGCACCCCAGGAAATGGAAAACCTCGAGCGGATGTTTTCGATCCCAAATTAGCAAGTAGAAGAGGTACGTGTATCGAATGAGAGGGAGGGAGGGGGGGGGGGGGGAATCGAACGAAGAGGTATCATGATATCGATGGTGTATGCGCTGAATGCTTCGATTCAGGACGAACGCGTAGAAGCGCCTCGGGACAGCAACTCTAAGCAAGAGCCGCCGCAAAGAAGATGGCGCAGAGGGATAGACGGTGAAGAAGAAAGGGAAAGGGAAGAAAGAGGTGAATGAGTTCGAGCGACGCCCCGACCCACCTTAAATACATTCGGGGAAGGGATAGTGGGCAGGTGAGGAAGCACCGGTACTTTATGTAACTCTCCGGGAGAAGGTCACGACTGATAAGAACAGTCTTCTTTCTTGAAGTTCGAGGCCGAGGGCTGAGGCTGGATAACATCCAAACCAGATGCGCAACGACAACGCGTAAATGGAAATCCCACCAAACAAACGAGCCAAAAAAGAAGCTTCATGAAATGATCCACAGTGATAAAAAAAAAAGAACCAATTAGTATCTATGCAGGGAGAAAACCACGCGCACACGCGGCGCAGAAGATCCCATGGGACAGAAATAAAATCCACCTCCATGCGATCCGAGGGCTTTGACCGGCAATTTAGAGACACCACCCCACGGCACGCCCTATATTTCTGATACACCTCCCCTCGCTCAACAACAACGCCTGCGTGAGACATTCCCGCTGTTTGTCCTTCTGACCTCTCAACCCATACGCCGTTGCGAGATAATACCACGCCTCTGGGACGTCCCATCCCGGTCCGCGCGCCACGTATCCCAACAAACCAGCGCTCAAATCCACCTTGTCCGGGTCGACGCCCGTGTCGGAGGATTGGACTTGGGCTTGGGCTTGGGACGAAGCGGAGCGAGGGGTCAGGTAGATTCGACACATGTGAATGGCGGCGGAGACGTCGTCCGGGGATATGAAGAGTGCTTTTTGGAACGCTTCGATGGCTTGTCGGTCGTGATTCAACGCATGGTGATACAGCCCGAACTATCATCCCAACGAGCGTACTCATAATCAGCACAGAACATCACACCTGCGTGGATACGTACCTGGACCCAGACAGCAGGGTTTTCTTGATTTTTAACCTCCGCTTCCTGTATCGCACCTTTTGCCTGATCGACCTTGCCAAGTCTGCGGAACGTTGCGGCAGATGCGGCCCATAATTCACTCAACAGCTTGTCTTCTCGAGAGGCTTGAGGAATAGGCTTCGAGTCCGGCGTGAGAGGTACCTGAGGCGGAGGTGGGGGACAGTCATCAGCCGGGCTCTCACTGTCCTCGCTGGTGCTATGACGCATCAGCGAGGGAAGTCGTCTCCGAGAATGTATCGAAGATGCTTGGTAATGTTGATTGTGAAGTATCGCATGGAAGTCTTTGTGAGACGTGTCAATCACAGTGCGCGCTCAAGGTGATAAAAAAACTGACCTGGAGCAGAGATCGACCGCCTCAAGTGCAAACTCCCATTCCTAACGACACCGTGCCCAATCTTCTTCGAGATCGTGCTGATCTTCTCCTGACCTTTGTGAACACGACTCTTGAGCATCTGCTGCATCTTCTTCCCTGTCGAAGGATCCGCATTGGAGAAAGAGCGCTTGACCTTGGGAGGCATGGGGAACCTGCGGTCTGGATCTGCAGGTGTTGCAGGTGTGACAGTTATCGGAGGAGGTTCTATCGCAATAGTAGGTCGGACGAGTTTAGGTTCGGCGGAGGCTGGGAGCTCAACCTTGATTTCGTCCATGGGCTCCTCCTTGGGTTCAGTGATGATAACTGTTCCCTCCACCTGAGTCCCTGCGGAGCGCGACCCAGTGTCCATCGAAGATCTCACTGAAAAACGTGTTCACCATCAGAATGAAAAAAAGGAGAAAATAATGCACGTACGTTGCGACTCGGATACGGTCCCTTTTCGTTCTGCGATCCACCCAAACACATCCACCCATTTACCCTCCGCCCCCTCCGCTCCCTCAACATGCTCCGTCAGCGCCATCTGCGTGAGCCTCAACTGTAACGCATACTCGAAAGCGTCCTGAGGTGTCGGATTGGGATGGTCAGGCAGAGTGCACAAGAGCGTCGCAGAAGGAGGAATCGTGACTGCATCTGGGCCGAGAATCATTTCGTGAACCTGTATCTCCTGCGCGGCAGGAGCCTCCGCATCGCTTGGGAGATCGTCTGTTTCTGATGGCGTTGGCGATGGAGATTCGTTCATCGCTGCGCCTATCTCGAGAACCTCTCGTGCTTTGACCCATTGACCCTGTGCGGTGAGAAGTAGACCGAGGAGGTGCCAATGACGAATCTCGCTAGGAGTACCTTCTACTGCAGCACGTGCAGCAGTAACAGCTTCCTCGAGGTTCTGCGAAGGACCGGGTAGTGCGAGAGCTACCGCAAGTTGATGGTATGCACCGGGTGTTGGGAATGTTTGTACGGATCGAATACAATTCTCCAACGCGTTGCGCAAGCATTCAGGCCTAGTCTCAGAGTCTCGCGCTGAGATATTTTACGAAATCAGACAGTGTTCGTACGCATATATTGGAATGACTCACTGATGATGGCAGTAACGGCGTTCCACACCCCCTCTGCAAGGGCGACTCGTGCGACAAGCTCCTTGTTGGTGGTGTCCAACCGTGTTTTTGCCTTCTCTACCAACTCCCCCGCTTCCTTGGCTTCCTCGAGCCCGCTCGAGCCAGGTCTAGAGAGTGCGAGGCGACAGAGTGTTCTTGCGCCATCGACCAATGTCTCCACCCAGTAACGGTCGGTATCACAGTCACCATCAAGGCCGGCGGCTCGTGTCTTGCTTACGACCTCGACGTACAGTCGCAAAGTCCGTTTTGCGAGTTCTGGATCCCCTGAGACATATAGAAGCCGAGTCATGTGGCGGAAGATACGATAAGAGTTGAAAGTAAGTCGTGTAGCCCACCAGAGGACCTACTTAGCCAGCTTAGAACACCATGAGGACACAGTTAAAGATTTACCCACGTCAATCACCCATTGCGCACGATCTGCTACCGCTCCACTTGCTTCCCAAACAGCCACGGATAGATCTACTAGATCTTCTACCTTTACGTTGCGTTCTCCTGCCCTGGGAAATCGGGTGGATTTATCTAATATTGTCCGATACTCGTTGATGATGGATCTTGCTGTATTGAGCCATTGGGGAGGTTTTTCTGGCTGTAAACTGGGCGACGGGGTAACGGGCTTAGATGATGTCGCGCGGAATCGGATGATGAGTGCACGTAGATGGAGGACGGCGATGATCGAACGATGAGAGGTCCGGAAGGTTGGTGGCCAATGCGCGCTACAACGCTCGTAATGCGTGAAGAAGTTCCAGATGAGGGCTTCCTGATCATCAAGGTGGCGCACTCTGGCAAGTAGAGTGATGGCACGGAACATGAGACGTTCTGACCATCGCCAAAGTTCCCGGTACTGGGTAAACGAGGGAGAGAGAGCCTGTGTGTCCAGCGCGGGCGGTGCTTCGAATTCGAGGATGTTTAGCATAGGAATGGCGGTTGCGTATGCTTGGATGGCTACTTCGGGGCTGGAGGGGTCGATTTTCTCGTGAGACATGCCTAGATGGACAGACGCGTGACATTAAAGAAATGATGGAGAATAAATTTCTCACCTTGAAGACAGACACCTCGAATGGACTCTGTCAGGGCCCAATGTCTGCCGTCCGTGGTGCCCGGTGAATCGGTAGATAAAAAGCTGCCAGTCCACGAAGACGATGCGGTTGAACTAGGAACCTGGAGAGTAGAGGCATCGGATCGGGTGGTAGAGGAAGCAGGTATGTGACTTGGCGCGTCAGTGAGTGTTGGTATTTTGGCCAAGCACGCGAGACATTCAGACGGTTGACCTAATGCGTACGCGTAATACGCGAGTGCGAGCATCAGAGACTGGAGAACGTCAGCTCCGCAAGCGTACGACGCAGGATTCACGTACATCGGAATGTGGCGTCTCGAGCTTCCTGAGTGTTTCATAGCCAGACGTTGCCTCTTCGATGCGTTCCGGAAGCAACATGCACTCCGCACGGAGACGAAGCTCCCCATTTCGTTCTGTTCCGAGCTGGTCCTCGTTTGCAGCATTTGCAGAGAGCCAGATGGAGAGGGCGTGTGTCTGTGAGACGATCTCTGCGATGTCCTGGAATCCCTTGCAGTGCTTGTTGAACTTGCGGAGGAGTTCAGACCAGGAGAGAGAGTATCCGTGCGGGTCCTTTGCTGGGGACGCAGATGGCCATAGACCGGCTGTGAGTGCAGCTCTGAGCTGTGCCCAGTAGTGTCTCTCCTTTGCATTGGCCATCCTTGGGTCATCGACCATCTCCAAGAACTAATGCATTATATTCGATTACGTCATCCTTCTTCACGACCCCTCGTCACCCCCCTTCCTTTTTGGGAACTCGCTGATGACCGTCCCGGACAGCGAAGACGAACCAGTAAGTACTAGTGTAAGTAGTAGTCAGTGTCAGTCACGTCCCCGTCGTCAAGATGCCATCCGAGTCGTCGTCCTCAACGCCTCCAGCGCTCACCCCAGACTACACCGGCTCGGGTGAAGGTGACTCTTCGTCCTCTCTCGCATCAGAGGCGGCCACCACGAAAGCTCGTCGTCACACTGCTTTCTATCCAAACATGAACTCGAGCAACAAACCGGTCAAACCATTCAGTCGCAGCGCTGCAAAGCGTCAGAGCGTCATGACACTCGGTAGCATCGAGCATCTCCAGCACTACTTCACCAAGGCGGGCATCGCCGCAAAGACAAAGTGCGTTCGCGTTTCATCGCTATCACCGCCTCAATGTTCATATCTATCTAAAGTCCATCAAAGAGGTTGAATAGCCAGCTTGTGCCTGCAATTGGTGGTATATCCAGGCTGGAATCATCCAAGCCTTCGCTAGGGAGCATCATGGACTTTGAACTTCCACCATCTCCTGCAGTCCCAGAGATCCGACAGCCTACGCTTCCACATGTCAAGAGCTACGAGACAGATCCAGAGTCTTTCCTTCCAGGTGTCATCGAGGGCCTCACCGCCGTCACCCAAGCTTGGGATATACCACTTGACGCGCCTGATCCCAACAGTGACCTACCCCCGCCACCGCCCCGTGCAATCGACGTTCTCGACGTCCTCAAAACAACCACCCACCCCATTCGCTCCGTCAGAAACTACGTCATTGCCCTCCCCGACGAATCAGCTGGCACACTCCGCTCCCAGTACCGGAATAAAGTGTCCGCGAGCGCACCTGTCCCAAAACGCGCCTCGGCTCAACAAAAGACACAACTGGATCCTCTATCTTTGATCCGTAAATCCGCAATGGAGGTCCTTACTTGTCTTCGTGAACTCGAGGAGCGCGCTAGGGTGCCACTCTCGGACGAAGCTTACGATGCCCAAAGCGACCACGGTTCCCTACAGGGTCACCATGCTATTTCACGTGTCGCATCACCAGCTGCAGCATCGGACGATGGCTCTGACCTCCCACAAGTTGATCCCGATATGTCGATCTCGTTTGTACACGTGCAAGGTCGCTACGAATCTATACCGGTCTGGGAAGATGAGAACGACCGGGATGCGGAAGAAGAACGGGAGAAGCGGGATTATTGGGACGATCGGCTTGTGCTTGGTGGTGGGTGGCTATACAAACAGGATATCAAACTCGCAGAGCTCGCAAAGGAACGGGAAGCGGTTCGACGATATGTCGACCTCATCGACGATGTGTTATTTGGTGGCATCAAGGACGGAAAGCGCGGTTGGGAGAGGGAGCGGTCAGCGAAAAAGGCGAAAGAGGGTCGAGCACAGAATCGGAGAGTTAGTTCAGGCGACGTATTCTCTCATCGCTTCCCCGAGACGCCACGCTTAGGACGGCGCGTTGTCTCCTCGTCTGGCCTCCTCGAGTCTATGCGCACCATGTCGCTAACGGAAGAGCCGGAGGAGATGGAGCCACATTCTGAAACAGAGAGTGTAGACGAAGAGGATCTTCCCGACTGGGCAAAACGGTCTCCGTTCGAGAGCGATCCCATAGGTGGGTGTTCGGTTGCGGAGAGGACGCGTTTCGTTGTTAATCTTTGACTTCTGCTTTGTAGGCCGTGCACATGCAGTGTTGATGGCGCTGCTCCCCGCAGATTTCCGTTCATTATTGCCACCTACACCCGATAAATCTGCAATGCTTCATGCATTGTCATCGGGACAGTGTCTCTGCCTCGCTTACAACACTGGAGTGCGTCGATCCCGCCGGCCATGGGGCTTCATCAGCGTCGACTCGATACATGACATCGCCTCACTCGAGCAATCTGCTAATGGGACGGATGCTGACGAGAAAAGTAAGACTGGATGGACGTTCCGAAGAATAGACAACCTTCGGTTATGGGCTGGGTACGTGCCAATTCCACCATGGCCCATTCGGATCATGACTCACACTATCTACTCCAGCGCGCTCAGGCTTCGTTACCTCCTTCCCCTCCTTCTCCCATCAGCACCAGGCCGACCAGACCATATTCCTCCCATCGCCAGTCCAGGCCGACCACAGTCACGGGGAGCATCCCCTGCTCGTGCTCCGATAAATCCAACTCCAGGGTCGTCTACCCTTGCACCAAGTGAGCCGCCACCATCGCCCTCGCCAGGGAAGATCCGGTATGCCACGAACGAGCCACCGATGATCTTTGACCCACGTCTTGTTGCACGGAGAGACGAGGGATGGGAGGCCATGCTCGAGGCTGTCGTCTTGCGGTGGGTGAAAGCGGTCGCAGATGAAACAAGATGCGAAAATCGGTGAGCGTGGGGGTGCAGATAACTGCTGCATCTTCGCCCATCCTTCGCCATGTACAGTGTCCGTATCGATCCGCCTCGTCTGGAAGCGCCGCAACAACCTCTGATCATGACTTGTTATCATATGCTCTGCCTGCTTCATATGGCTGTTACTCTACCGTATATTCTATTCTCCACCCGCGTATGTGCGTGCGTTCGTTTTTTGTCCTCTTTTTTTCTGTCGCTCTTTCAACGTTCCTCTGGAAATTATATCTATCGCGGTTAATACCCTCCTTTTTTGTTTTGACGCGGATCCTGGATATTCTCTTCGCATGTCGCTCTTTCTTATCTCTTTTTTTTCTGGATCTGATACGCCCCTCTACTCTACAATTTTACCCGTGCACGGTAACACCCAGATCGCGCGTGCCGTAGGTCGTGGATCTGAAATTCTGGGAACATCGGTGTTTTTCTGACCAAATATGATACTTCAATAGTTCGAAACATGATGTATATCGGGAAGAACAATGGCTGTGGTCTGCCTATTGTCTTTTTCGAGACATGTGGGTCCACGCGGGTCAAAGCGTTGGAGGCCCACGCGAATGGGGATATAAGACGCGTATGATGGCGTTGCGCCGGTCGACAATTTGGCTCTTATCCCCCCCCAATTACCAACCCACCACTGGAACATCATCCCGCCACACCGTGGACTAGAGTCAACGACAGCACTCCACTCACAATAACATGGCCAACTCGACAGCCCCTGTGGCCACATCCAGCGCCTCGACCGTTCCTCTTCCCTCAACTCACAGCGCCAAACCCAAACCCAAACTCTCCAACTCCAACCCCTACCCCCACCCCCACTGTCAATGGAGTCCTCTCCCGTCCGAGATTGAAGACCATTTCTCGCGCATGGAACAACACCTCCACGGACTCGCCCTCACGCTCTACCGACTCCAAAAACTCTGTCCCCTCGTCAAATCGACGCCAGATCTCCGAGCGATGACGACCAAGGTGGAGTATCTTGGGGGCATGATGAAGGAGGCTGTCAGGGAGATGCACGATAAGATGAGGTGCGTTTTGTGCGTCGTATCACTGGAAATATAACTTGCTGATCGACGGTCGTATGATACAGTATCCCATTTAAAGTGACTCAGCCCGCGTTTCAGGATGAGGAATTGCGCAAGAGCCAGGTGGAGCTACGTCCCAGTGTCCAAGTTCCCGAATCGGGCGGACTCACGCCTGACGCGGATACCACTATGACCCTCGCCGCCACAACGACGCGTTTCCGTGGAGACATCCCGCGCGTTCCACGCGTCGTGAAACGTCACGGACCGGGCGATCTCGCCAAAACACTCCCCTACTCTTTGCAAGTGCGGGACGTGCCTGGGAGTCCCTTTTCATCCTGGCACATTCCCTACAAAGTCGTCTTCACACCCGACGAGAAGACAGTGGACGTGGATGGTAATCCGCTCCCTGCTATCCTCGTCGACGTGGACGAGAATGGGGGCGTCAAGTATGTGTGGAAGAATGGGACATTGGACAAGGCGACGGAGAAGGTGGCGTACGTGGACGAGGCACCGTGCGTTTTGGAAGCAAAGCCAGACTTGCGGTCAAAGGCGATACGGAGGGTGACGCTTGTTCCACCCCAGAGGATTCCGCAACGAGCGGGGGGAAATGCCGGGGACAACCAGGCTGCGTACCTTACGAGCGCTGACATATACGCGATGGGAGGTCGTATCATGCGTGATTTCATGCAAGTCACTCAAGCTCAGGCTGAGGCTGCTGCTGGGAGGAAGCGCAAGAGGGAGGATGGACAGGAAGTAGATAGTCCTGGGCCGGGGACGATGAAGAGACAGAGACCGAATATTTGCTGATGGCCCTCGTTAGGGGTCGACCACACCTTGTGTATTACGACCGTTCTATTCTACATTCTATTATTGCGATAGCTAGATTTTACCAATACCTACTCATCAAACATTCCGATCCTCATTCTCTCTGCGGCAAACAACGCGACATCATGATTATAGATCGGTAGATTTTGTGTGATTGGACGACCGAGCAACCATTTCAAAGGCACTAACGAGTAAGCAGCAGACTCAGGCTGCAACGCTTCGTACACAGACCCTTCCATCCTCGCTCGAAATTTGTGGGCTGAATTTGTGAACGTCAATCATTTTGGTGTGGAGCGATAAAGATCAATCGATCACATCACACAGTGGACCCACTGACGCCCACATTTGGCCCTTCAGCAACTTCACGAGGCCGGTTTGAACCACACACCGCTCACCCGCTCTTCAAGCTTCAAGGTTGTTGCATTGATCATTCATCTCCTGGTCCGCGACTCATTCCTACCCTTTCCTACCTCCGTCTAGACGCACGAGCATGGAAATCTCGCAGGAACGACTGACAGAGACTCCGATATCGACCATATCAACTGATGCCGACTTGATAACTTCCATAGCATGGCTTCCTGGTGACCGTATCATCACTGGCACATTTGACGGCATTATGCGGATCTGGAATTCGACGGATGGCACGCAAGTGGGTACTGCAATGGAGAACAGGAAACCTGGCTCGGATATGGTGGCAACTCAAGATGGGAGGATCATTGCATTTTCCCAGGACGTGGAACATCTGGTCGTATGGAGTGTGCATACGCAGGAAGTGGTAGAGGTCGCGTCGAAGGAACTTGAAGCCTATGGTCCTATTCGACGGATGGCCTTGTCCCCAAACGAAGCGCTCCTCGCCATTTTTCACAGGGAACGTCTTGCCTTCTGAAAGATCGCGGGGGCTATGCAGGTCAAACATGACTTCCGGTTGACTCACTTGCACCAGCCGGTAGCTTTTTACGACCGCAGTGTTTTGCAGGCAGTGCGTTTCTCTCCGGATAGCAGGCGATTGGCGGTATCCAGCGAGTTCGGATTAATTGTTCTCGACGTCGAAACTGGTCAGAGTAGCCTTTTCCTAGGCAGTATCGAAAACGGTCGAGTTTCACGCTCCGTGGGTGCTGTCGCATGGTCACTTGATTAGTCTCCCAAACCCAGACTCTCGATGAACAGAAGACAGTCGTTCTGCTCTACCGAGATCACTTGATGGGGCTCAACTTTTCTGTGGCTACTCCCTGAACAAGATCGACACGGGTAAAATCCGTTGTTTCAGATCTGACACAGGCGAGCCATGGGTTGCGCACACTGGTTCTTTGGCGCAGCTGCACCTCTCACCTGATGGCAAGTCTCTCGCAAGTGCCAATGCTACTCACAGGTTCAGGTCGAATAAAACTATTCACTTCTGGGACACGGAAACATGGAACCCTATCGGAGAACTGCTCCCCCATCAATCAAACGTGGTTGCAATGGCATTCTCGCCTTCAGGAGAGTTCCTTGCCTCCGCTGACCAGGGCAAACAAAGATTACACATCTGGCGTGTCCCCTCGCGGAACGACGATGATCTCGAGAGGTACTCCCGTTTGCTCGTGATCAGTTCATCAACTGACCTCGATACTATAGGCACTGCATCCCCTCCTTTGTGAAAACTAAACGAACTCAGCCGATGCCTAAGAGAGGCGGAAACGACTATATTCACCTAAACGAACTAGGTACAACTCAAATAAGTAAAGGAACTAAGTAAAGAAAGTAAATACTCACCTCAGCCGATGCCTAAGAGAGGCGGAAACGACTGAGGTGCTCTGGAAGTGAGACGAGGAGTTTAAGTAAATGGGTGGAGATGTGCTCGGAACGATCCGACATGATTCCGGTCCGGAATGACCGATTCCGGGTGCAAAAGGATCAAGGAATGTCAAGGACTTGACATGGATAAGAATAGAAAGGGTGAATGGTGAACAGAGATGTCACGAAAGGGAATAGACAAGTGAATGACATATAGGAGAACATACGAATGTAAAAGGGATCCGTTCCAATTAATCCGGAGATGTTTCCGTGCGTTCCGGACATCAGAAACGTCGGATTAAACACGGAATGCATCCGGAAGTATCCGGAAACGGATAGGGGCTATCCGGAAGCGGAAAGGAGCGGATAGACACGGATTGGACTATATTTTGACACTCCCACTCGAGCGCAATCGTAATCCCATCCCACGAACGAACTTCCAGTGTTGCTCCCTGACAAGAGGCTTGGTAAGGATGTCGGCGACCATGTCCCCAGTAGGAACATATTGGATAACGGCTTCTCCGGTCGCAACCAAGTCGTCCCGGACGAAGTGGTACTTCCGTTTGATATGCTTGGTTCGAGCTCGGAACTGAGGATCACGGGAAAGGATGATGGCGGCCTGGTTATCGCAGTTGAGCGTTGTTGGGCCCTTCTGAGGATGTCCAATCTCCGCAAAGAAGGTCCGGAGCCAAGCAAGGTGCTGTCCAGCGAGACTGAGTCCGATGTACTCTGATTCCGTGGTAGACAGTGCGACCATGCTCTGCTGTTTGCTGGACCAGGAAATGGCACCGCGATTGCTGAGAAACAGGAATCCGGAAGTGGAACGGGAGTTGTCCGGGTCCTGCGACCATCCAGCGTCAGAGTATCCATGGAAGTCCTGATCCAAGGACACATCAGTTCCGTCGTACCGAAGTTCCATGTCTGAAGTTGCTCGAATGTAACGGAGGACACGCTTTGCGGCTTCCCAATGGCACATCTTGGGTGCGGAACTGTAACGGGCGAGGTGTCCAACAGTGTACGCGATATCCGGACGTGTTCCAAGCATGAGATACATGAGGGACCCGATGACGGTAAGGTAAGAAACAAGCTTCCCTTCAATCCGGAGTTCTGGAATCGTGGTGTTGTCCTCAGGATCTGTCGCAGAGAGATGTATGCCATGGACCATAGGAGTCCAGACGGGAGCGGAGTTGGACATTCCAGTTCGCTCTAGAACGGTGCGAGCATACTGGGATTGACTCAAGGAGATGGTGCAGAGTTTCCGGTCGCGACGGATTTCGATTCCCAGGATGTACTTGGCTTCTCCAAGGTCGTGCATTTTGAATGCAGCGGAAAGGGCCTCCTTACAGGAGTTGATGAAACCCCTGGAGGTGGCTGCAAGGAGAAGGTCGTCGACATACACAACAAGGAAACAGACCTGTCCGTCTTTCCGAAGGACGTAAAGGCAGGTCTCTGCGTCGAGTCTGGTGAATCCGAGTTCTCCAAGCTTTTTGTCCAGGGTTTTGTTCCAAGTACGTCCGGCTTGTTTAAGGCCATATAGGGAGCGTCTGAGTCTCCAACAGCATCCGGAAGGAATGGGAACACCGTCCGGAGGTAGGAGGTACAATTCCTCCTCGAGCTCTCCGTTGAGATATGCGGTGGAAACGTCCATTTGATCCAGTTCCAAGTTATGCTTCGCGGCAAGAGCAATGATGGTCCGGACGGAATCGAGGTTTGCTACGGGAGCGAATACTTCCTGATAGTCAACTCCTTCGCGCTGGGTAAAGCCTCGAGCAACAATCCGGACCTTGTATCGTTCGATCATGCCGTTCTGATCGCGTTTGATGCGGAACACGGGCTTGGAAGTGATCGGATTGACTCCGGATGGAATGGGGACGGTTTCGTAGACATGGTTGGTGTTTAAGCTGAGGAGTTCCTCCTCGACAGCGGATCTCCACTGGTCTGCGTTAGGACCTGCATACGCTTCCTTGATAGTGTTAGGAAGGTGTTCTCCCTGGGTTGCGTCAGCGGCTCCTGCAAAGATATGCTCCTGGAGCCTTTCCTGAGAGGCGTAGAATGCTCCTGGAATGTCCAAATCTGGATCCGGAGCTTCCGCGTTTTTGGAAAGTACTTCCGCAGGGGGTTCCAGTTGTTCCTGTTGGACATCCTGGCGTTCAGCTCGACGTGCAGCTTCCTCATCAAGGGTGCGCTGGTAGTCTCGATTCCGGTTTGCTGTTTGACGGTTCCGATTGCTCCTTCATCAGGAAAACGTCCGGTTACTGTCAATCACTGCGGCAACTGAATTACTGTCAACTCCTGCCAATTCGGGCCTCGAGCATAGCCTCGCGACGACAGACCACTCCAGTCAGGCAGATGTAGACTACGAGATTCTTCACTATCAGTGCTACTAGATACTACCATAACTTGTCTACTCTAAGATGCTACTAAATGCCCATGCTATGAGAGTGGTGATCAATGTATTTATTGACGTAGAAGGCTTTGAATGCATCAAGGGATTCCGAGCAGTCGAGATCAGTAGGTAGAAAGTCCTCCCCATATACCCCAATCAAATGCGCACCTCGAAGCATCGCATCCAGCGAAATGACTGCTCGCACCCGCCTACCCCCCTCGTCCAACTCGGGTGCGACCATCCACATCCCCGTCAATCCATCTGGTTCCTCCCCAACCGGCAGAAACCACTCCACCAGCGCGCATTCATACCTTCTGGCTTCATGACGTACGCTCAAAAAGAGCAGTATGCGTGCCACGAGAATGCCGCGCAGCCCGATCTGCTCTTCCCCCGCTTCAGCTCCTCCGTTGTCCACGAAAACGCAGTCCAAGCGTCCTGGTCCGCGTCGCCAAGAGGTGGTCGCCCGGATCATATCCTGGTGCATTCCTTTTCGCCCAGACTGATCACTTGGTGCGTGGTACGTCGCCCGCGCAGCGCGGAAGACCTTGACCCGTCCGCGCACCAACGGGCACCTGTTTATTGAGACTCGATCCCCAGGAACCTCAGGGTTTGGGTTGACCTGGTCGTACAGAAAGCGGCGGATGCCTTCGACGAGCTCGGGATAACCGAGGTGATCCGCTAGTTCGTTCGCCGAGCTTGGGAGCCCTGGAACTGGGGTTTTGCAGGTCAGAACCTCCGCTCATTAGCCCAAGGTATTTAACTTACCATGCTTGCTTGTCAGTTTGACCTCGTAAGTAGGCGTCTCGTCATTGCCCACTTGTTCATCATCCTCGTCTTCACTATCCAGCTCCGAGGGTGCAATCCTTATCACCTCCAACTGCGGCGCAACGAGCGAACCGACCAGCATCCCTTGCATCGCAAACTTCCCTCTCGCGCCTGCTAGCTTGTCGAGTCGTTGATTTGTCAACAACATTTGGCCCAAGGCCTCAAACCTACTTGAACGTCGCCATGGCTCCTTCACTGCTTTGATATGCTTCGATTCCGTGATTGACGAGCAAAGTCCGTTGGGCGCGCCGAACGACTCGATAAGTTGGCAATAATGTGTCATTGCGTGTTGTCGTGGCAATGAGAAGCCTTCCCTTACACCGACCTCCTGGAAAATGAGACGCTCGTGGTGAAACCGCTCGACCGCGGCGTTGATCGCTTGCAGGCACCGCTCGTTGATCACGGACCGTCGAACAAGATAGCAAAAGTCGAGGAACGCACTGAACGCGCGAACCATTTGGTCGGGAACATGCCCAACCAATGCCGGCAGATATACCTTCAATAAATGTTAGAGTAGGTTACAATTCACGATCAAGGTCAGACTTACCTTCATCAATGCTTTCGAATCATCCCCCGTCCATTGTTTAAATCCTCGACCCTCTGGGAAACGCCGCAGACCAGGGAAAGGAGGCGCGGCTGCAATTCTATGAGACAGGCAGTTAGTCAGATCTCGTGTCAGCGGATGACGCACTCGAGTCCTTACCGGCGGTCTATGTCGGCCATAATTTCGGCAGCATGTGCCTTTCCATACGTCAATTCCAAGTACTCCCCCACCCAAGTGACTAAATGGTCTTTGAAACTTCCTTTGATGATCTGATGCAACAGATCCGGCGCGATCAATTCATGAATATCTGCTCGGGGAAACTGTGCAGTGAATGGCTATGACCTCATCTGATTAGCAAAACACTTATGTCCGTGACAGCCTTACATACCTCGATGTCGCCTACGATGCCGTAATCATCCCAAAGTGCCCTGAGATCCAGAATTTGTCGCAGGTGTTCAGTATGTCGACGAGAGCGTGGCCCCCCTCCTTGATCAAGATCCTCGCGTGCAGCTGTACAACTGCAATATGTTTGTCAGTACTTGACTCCGAGTCACCAATAACACCGCCTACTCACCGTGGACACCACCCCTGTACAATACAGGTCAACAGTGCTTGTTCAGGGTAGTCGGCGATATACGGCCCCAGCCCATATATGATGCGCCGCAAATGGCCGTCAGGGCAACGGACGACGTACGGTGTTGTCATGAAAGGTTTGAGAGAGTTGAGAATGGCAGCGAGAGAAGAATGGAAAAGTTGTCGGCGGAACTGTCGAAAATCGGTGTCGTCCTTGTGCGCTGTGTCAGCTTTCGGGTATATTAGTCTGTGAAAAAAAAATGGTCGGACTGATAACTAACTTTTTGGAATGGCGAGGAATCCCAGTATTGATACAGCGTCCCGATGTGCACGTCGCACACTATTGTGAACATTGCCCAGAGAAATATAGAGCGGATAGTATTCGGTGTGTCCTGTGCCGACGGACACAGTCGTTTTGTCACTACCTAGGATGACTGGCACGAATGTGGCCCCGTGAGTATCGGGGTCCTGTGCGATTAGATCCTAGTAACGAATGAGTACCACGAACAGTTCAAGTCCGACATGTAACTTGAAGCTACTTACTGATTGATCCCATGCCCACTGTCCTGACATGAGGTCGCAGACTTCACGCTGGCCATCTGCATCTATGACCACCTTTGCTGCATAGTCTATATCACCGTCGTAATCAGGGTTGTCGAGTTGGCGTTCGAGGATGGTCCGCGGGTTCCGGAACCATACATCATATTCCGCATTCATCCAGGCGGGCGGATCTTCTGGAAGAGCGCCTGAATACCGGACTGCGAAGGAGTGCCAAGGGCAGTCTCCATCCGTGATGGCATCAATCGTACTATATAGCTCGTTATGTGAATTGAATGGGGGATCTTGTTCGGCATAAGTTGCGGCGAGGATTTGCATGAGGCGATCAACTTTGCCAGCTGACATTTGAACTGTTTGATACAAAAATTCGGCCATCTCAAACTCGCCCCGATTATTGAAAGGGGACCAATCATCGACTTCACGCAAAACGCGCGGGGGGGGCGGTGCATTGGGAGCGAGTGGAAGCCCTTGATTGTCGCATGGTACACCTTTAGGAAACAGATGTTAGTCTATATGCATGTCTTGCCATGGGATGTGGACGAGATCCTACCATTGAGAAACGGATGACGTTCGATACGGCGGCGTTGCCCATTCTCAAGCGGGTAAGGTGATTCTTCACGTGGATAGCGGTGGTCTTCGTCCATGCCATCCTCGTTAATTTCTTCTACCCTCTCGGCATCCGGATTTCCTTCGGGGGGAGGAGAGGGAAGGTATCGTCGAGCGTTGTTGTAGTCTGGGTTCACTTCAAGAGGCGGGGAAGGTAATCTTTGATGCTGGTGGATGCGGGCATGCCGCTTCAGCCCCCCACGAGTGGAGCATGCTTTGGAGCATGCTGGAAAGGCGCAGAGATATAGCTTGGGGCGGTAAGGTGCACGACGATGGCCGTTGACCATGTCGCAGCTAACGGGGGGTCAGACGGAACCAAAATGTTTACCACCCGTGTGAGGCTTACCAGCATGATCAGGAAAAGGCCGAAAACTGTACAGACGAGACATCAGCGTAGGAATACGTGGCAATGACACATTGAAAAAAAAAAACCTCCCTCATCATACTCCCTTATGTCTGCCAACCAACGCACCATAACCACTCGCGCCAAAAATAGGGACCGCCATCCGGGTGCCCCAGACCAGCCCATGGCCCGTCGAAGCACCGAGGTTGTCCAGCGAGAGCGGGCTGCCAAGGTGGCCGCAGTGGAGGAGGCCATTGAAGCCCAAACCCAGCAAGTAACCGAGGCTGCAAATTTCGAGCAAGTGCTTCAGAAAGAGGCTGATGCTCAACACAAACGATTTGTCAACTTACCTGCCCACTTCAATGTGGCGAGAATGAAGACGAAACAGCCGACACCACGCAAGCGAGCTCTCGCCGACCCTGGTGATGAGTGTCCGGACACTCAGATGGCAAACTTGAACAGTACGTTTATCAGTCCCAAAGCTCCAATAAAATTGGCTACTCACCTCATTACATTCTCACTGGCAGAGGGGACAAAGGTTCAAGGCCAAAGTCAGCTCAGTCGTAATGAGAACGAGGACTCCGGCACTCTGTCCCAGGTTACCAAAAAGAAGCCGAAGACGTCACGGAGTCACATCGAGGCAGCCAAACAGGGACCCATAATTACCGTGACGCCGGCGGTACAACAGCCGAGTCTAGCCTCAACACCAGCAACGACGCAAACCCCAACTCAAGCAACACCTCAAGCCTCAAGGCAGGGCACGGCCAATGGCAAAAAAGGCGCCACTACCATCAAGTAAGCTAATCGGTCACAAATACTAACGGTATTAACGAAAGGAACATTGCCTTGACAGTGGTAAGGCAACACCGGCACCAAAGTACAAGCCTGGTAGTAGTCCCGGTGGTCGTGTGGATGCCCAGCTAGGTGGCCTAGATAAAACTTACCTGAAGAAGCGAGCTGCAGCACCACGCAAGCAAACCAGTATTGAAGTAACCAGTGGACCTGACGACAGCCAGTTCACCTTTGGTGGTCTCCCAGACGAGGAACACCAGAGCTTCAGTGCCACAGAGCGCTCCCACCGATCCGAGACGAAGAGCAACGCTGAGCCTGCGAACAAGACCCCTGTGGTAAGTTGAAGGATATCGTGACCCAGTGTGTCCGTTTGCGACGGCTAACGCGACACTTCCAGGTTACTACTCAGATCATACCCAACGCACCCGAGGCGCGGCTTCAGCAAAGCGCACCCATCGCGAAAGCCACTGCCAAGCCCCAGACTCGTGGTACCCACCAACAACTCCCCCGCGGCTCGCAGACGATGTTCACGCGATACTTCGTGCCGCTACTGCGAATGCACATGGGTACGCTCAAGAATCCGTGGGCTAACGATGGTCTAGTCGAGCAGATCCAAGTCTTCTGGGATATGCTATGTACCCCTAACTGGCCTCATGAGTTCGAGGAGGAAGGGGATGGACTCTACAATCTCGTAAGTCAATATAATAAGTGACGCGAGAGGCTGCTGCACTGCTGCTACAGGTAATGCAGAAGATATACGACTGGCGAAGAAACATCGGAAAGGCCGCCGTGGATGCACTCGAGGAACTGTGGCAGTCAAACAAGAAATATGAGGGGGCAGAGGCACGCAAGGCGTACGTGGCCTTTGCGCTGGCCAAGGGACTTCCATTCATGTACGGCGAGGTCACTGAAGTCGCCCCCGGGGAATACAAGGTAGGTACTAGGTAATATCTACTAGGATTGATGGGCTGACCGCCTTCCGGCGACAGGGTAGCAAATCCTTCATGTCCGAGCTCGTGCTCAAGACGTTTGCGTCGCATCTCAAGGATACCGCCACCGTTCGGGAGAAGACATCGTTCATGACGATCATCGACGAGCAACCACCATGTGGTGCACTTATCCTTGCCGTGACTGCGGTGAGTGGCACATCGATCGAAAGGCTGCGTACGTTGATGTTGATGGCGGTGCCAGGTCGAGCGCGCACTCTCTTTGTACCGGACTGGAGAGAAGCTGCAGGGCAAGTTCAAGGGAGAGACGAGCTTCTCGGACACGATCTGGGGCGAGAAGAGCCTGCATTACCTCGCAACCGTGGACAAGGTCGGCCCGAATAAATATACGGCAATCATCAATGTCGCGTCCGCGTATTGCAAGCCCTCCTCGCGTGCAACCGATCAGTCGAAATGGGCCGTTGGAGAAGACGAAGACGAAGACGAGCGTGCGCTGGTTCAGGTGTCCTCGGATGTCGAAATGTTTGAGGAGGACGGCGAGGAAGGGGTCGAAGGGGAAGACTCTGAGCAGGAGGCCGAATACGACACGGAAGATGGGAACGGCGTTGGCGAAAATGGTGAAGATGAGGACGGACATGGCAACGACACTCAGTAGACTTGGACATCTGTCTGGCAGCCGTAAATAAGGTGAAATGAATGCATTCGGTGGTCGCAATGATATATACAGTGGGTCTGCAACTGTCTGCGAGTGCTGCCGGCGTAAATACTGTGTAGCACTGACTGTCTGATTCGTCTGGACCCAGATATGGACATAGCTGGGGGCAGGAGCAGGAAAATAACAGCTGCACGTCTGCTGCGTCTGCATGCAGACCCCCCAGAGGGGTGCCTTTTTCCTGATGTTCGAACTCCTGCTACGACTTGTGCAGGAGGTCGTTCCGGAGATGGACTTCGAACTGGAGCGGCAGGGGCAGGAACAGGAATAGGAACGGGAATGGGAGCAGGACGAGGGGCAGGAGCAGGAGCAGGAGGTTCCGGACCTATGTGGAGTTGACCCAAGCGGTCGACGAGATCCTCGACGGAATGATCTGGAGGTATGAGATCGTCTCCCACTGGTCCTGGAAGGGCTGGAGGTACAGGAATGTTGTCCTCCTCGGATTCCTCAGGTTCCGGCTGATGGAGACGTTGAGGAACAAGTCCCTCCCACTGACCCTCAGCAGGGAGATTTCTCCAAGGTGCGGAATCCACTTCAGAGATGGTTCCGGACTCATTGAAGGTGACATGTCGACTGGAGATGATGGTACGGCGTTCGATATCGAGGAGCTTGTATGCCTGTTGCCCATAGGTATATCCAAGCATGATACATTTCCGTCCGTGGCTCCGGAACTTTCCTCCACGCAAATCCTTCGGAATGTGAGCATAGGCAGAACATCCAAAAGGACGGAAGAGGGTCGGATCGACTTTCCGTTTGAAAAGGGTCTGGTAGGGATTCGCTCCTTGGAGCGCGGACGTTGGACTCCTGGATGTAACATAGGCTGCAGTGGCCATAGCGTCAGCCCAGAAGGATTTAGGAAGTTTGGACTCCTCGAGCATGGTATTGGCGAGCGAGGATAGAGTTTGGTTCATCCGTTCCGCGAGTCCGTTTTGCTCTGGAGTATAAGGAGCAGACATCTCCTGAAGGGTTCCATCTTTCCGGAGTTGGTTCCGGAAGTCCTGTCCGGTGTACTCGCCACCCCCATCGCTCCTAAGGAACTGGACATGCGCCTCAGACAACTCCTCCTGTTCGACCTCAGCCTTGAAGAAGGCCTTGACGTCTACCTTCCACTGGTTGTATGTGGCTAGGACATCGCTCTTCTTCTTCAGGAAGTAGATCCAAGGGAAACGGGAGAAGTCGTCGACGATTAGGAGCCAGAACCGGAATCCTTCCCTGGACTGTGGAGTTATAGGACCTCCGACATCCGTGTGGACCACTTGGAGTGCATGCGTAGCTCGGGGTCTTTCCAGTAGCTCGAACGGAAGCTTCTTCATCTTTCCAAGGACGCAGGACTCACAGAATTCCGGAGTTCCAGAAAGCGTGTCAATCCCTTGGAGTTGACCATGCCTGATCATATGCTGAATCCGTGGGATGGAGATGTGTCCCATGCGTCGATGGAGGAGGTTGATATCCACAGTGGCATGCGCAGCCTCCGGAGTGAGCATCGGAGTGGCTTCCGCGTGGTACAAACCCTCCTTGTGTGTTCCAACGATGATGGGAACAGGCCCCTTCCGGATGTGGCAGATGGAGGAGTTCGCAGGAAAGAGGGTGGATAGTCCAGCATTGGACAGGCGATGGACGGAGATGAGAGAAATCCGGAAGTCTGGAATGAGGAGGACGTTGCTTAGGATGACCTCAAACGTCTTTCCTTTGACAATGGAGCGAAGTGGAACAGATCCAATTCCGATCGCGGAAACAGTGGAGTTGTCTCCGAATGATACGGGACGTGGTGGATGGAGTGGACGATATGTGCGGAACCAGGAACGGTGCGGAACCATGTGGGATGTTGCTCCAGAGTCGATGAGGAGTGAGAAGTCAGCCAGCTTGGGTTCAGACGACAGATAGGCGTGAACACGTTGGATTAGAGACTCAGATACACTCTCCTTAGCTACGTTTGCACTTTCCGGAGGTCCGGAACTTTGGTCTGGACGCTCTTCCGTCGCATTAGCCTTTTCCCTTTCCTTTCCCTTTCCCTTTCCCTTTCCTTTCTGTCCAGGTCCTCCGCCTTCGCGAAGCCTCTCGACCCACTTCTTGTAAGCGAAGCAGTTGGACGAGTCATGTCCATTGGACTGATGGTGCTCACACCAGGCGGAGGAGTTTCCAGGAACTCTTCCGGACGCTTTGAGGGCGGAATCAGAAGTTCCGGACGGATTTAGACGGGATTCCTCAGATAGAACACGAAGTTCGATGGTGTCGAACGTGAGTTTGTCTTTCTCAACGGTGTTGATGATATCAGCTGGTTAGGCGTTGGATGGTCCGGATGGAAACGACGTGCTCAGAGATGGCAGAGGTGCCGTTCCAGGCAGTGGAGAAGAGACTGCGGAATGAATGGAAAGCGTCGGAAACGCTAGGAGTTGCATAGAGCTCCAGGAGTTTATCCCAGAGTTCCTAAGCAGTCAGGATGTTCTCCGTTTGCATCAGGATAACGTCATCCAGGTGGGTTTGGATGATTCCGTGCGCTTTCTCATCTCGTTCCCTCCACTTCCGGATCTCCTCTGCCGTTGGACCAGTGGTAGAAGGGGTGGTGGTCGTAGCAGGAGTAGGAGTGTTTCCAGATGCGGAAGTGGACGGAGCAACTGCGGGAGTGGCTGTGCTAGAGGTTCCGGAAACTACGGATAGCGAGGGATCCGGATCCGTTCCTAGTACAACGCCTAGAACCTTTTCGCTTCTGAGGAGGACGGTGATGCGAAGACGCCAGGTGGTGAAGTTTCTGGGTCCCATCAAGCGAGGGACTGTGGAAGTCTGGGTGGTAGTATCCGATGTCATGATTATGACAGGTGACAGATGACAGGTGACAAGACAGTTTGATCGACAGGTGACAGGAGATGGTTCCTATGTCGGAGTGATCTGAGGATGTCTAGAACGGTCCGGAAACGGGCCGGAAGGGCGCGGGAAAATTGCGCGAAAGTGGATAGAGTCAAGGGACTCGGAGTCGTTGGGCAAGAGGACCGTTTGCTGCTAGTGGGCGCTAGCCAGGGCTCATAACCTGTGAAAACTAAACGAACTCAGCCGATGCCTAAGAGAGGCGGAAACGACTATATTCACCTAAACGAACTAGGTACAACTCAAATAAGTAAAGGAACTAAGTAAAGAAAGTAAATACTCACCTCAGCCGATGCCTAAGAGAGGCGGAAACGACTGAGGTGCTCTGG